>JAZGTI010002530.1:185-20458 GCA_036877585.1 Botia kubotai
AATTATTGTGGTCTAAAACCAGGCGTTTCAGTTTCATTGTCCAACCCCTGTATTTTCACAGCTTGTATTTGTTTTGTTAATGTTAGTTAAAGGGATAGTTTACCAAAATTCTGATATTAAAATTCTGTCATGTACTCAACCTTTGCTTCCTGTCCTGATTTGTAAGTCGCTTTGGATAAAAGCGTCAGCTAAATGACTAAATGTAACCTCAAGTTGTAATAATCCAAACCTGTATAATTATTTCTACTCAAAGGAAGATATTTTGAATGTTTGTATATAAACAGTTTTGGGGCACCACTGACATTGATAGTATTTTTTTCCTACTATGGAAGTCCCCTGTTTGGTTTACAAACATTCTTCGTTTTTCTGTTTGGCAGAAAAAAATTATACAGGTTTGGAACAACTTGAGAGATAGTAAATGACAGAATTTTTCTGTGAACTATCCCTTTAATGCAAATACAATTTGCTGTTACAAAACTGTTACCAACTTTTAGATAAACATCCTGTGACTGGCTGTTAGCATTATGCTAGCACATGGCTGTTTTACAGTGAGAAAGTATCTTCCCAGACTGTAGATCAATAGAATCTTGCCAGAATCTTTGTTGCAATTTCAAGTCAATACTGCCGCTGCAAATCAGTGAACTATCTGAAATTAATGGATATCCCTGTAATTCCCCATTAATCTTGTTAAAGGTATAATTTCCTGCTCTAATCTTGGTCAACTAATGACATCAAATTGAATTTGTTTACGCTCCTGTCCATTGATGTATTGCTTTGTGTTTGGATCGTAGCCGTAATGTTGTTAGTCACTGACCTTCACATGAGCTGCTGGAACTAGAAGGACAGATCTTCAAGGAGTTTCTTTTTGAGCCAAATGAAATGTGAAGCATCAAAGGACAAGCCTGTCTTCCATCATTTTTGAAATGTCACTGTTCTTTTCTTTTTTTTTACATTTTCTGTGGTGTTTGAGTAGCACTTGTTGGGTTAAACTTGCTCTCACAATACTAGGGTGTTGCTGGTGGTTGCTTATGACCAAAAATGCAGTTGCTAGGCATTCTAGGTGGTTGTTAAGTGGTTGCTTACTGGTCCAAGTATAATTTTGAGGTACAATTTCAAGGTTTCATCTGTTTATGTGTGCAACACAAGTTACATGCTACAGTTTTAAATATGTTCAATAAAAAGTTATGCTTGCCTTAGCTAACGCCACTATAAAGGTACTTAGTAGGCAGTGCTTTCAAACTGTACTAGAGTTAAAGACTCAAAATAAATTCCTTTATGTATTCGATTATAACTAATTGCTCTAGCCATTGCGATTTCATGAGCAATGAATAGGCTTTCACAGAGAAGTGGTGTGCAGTTACCACAAATAGTCATTTACTGCTCTTACCACACTTTGAGTACACTTGATATGGTCAGTGCTTGAAAATGCTCCATATTTTCCATGCCATTTTTGGTTGAGCGTCTTCATGCGTGAGTCTGTGATCTTGTGTGTGTTTGATCGTCTCCACACCACTTGTATAAAAAACGACTCCGTTCCAAATGGAATGGACTGGCAATTTGCCTCGTGTGAGAAAAGGGGAGTTGAGTGTTCGCTTTAAGACTCATTTTGTCAGTTTTTTTGATTAAACAAATCTGTGGTGGGGAAAAATAAAGAGATCTCGGCGAGCCTTCTGTTAATGCTTACAGTATGAATCAAACAACCTGACATTTGAAACAAAGCAGAGACTGAAGGGCCAGGAGGTCCTAAATCTGAGCTTGAGGAATGAGGCATGTGAGTGTTCCTGTGTAAGATGCAGTAGACAACCCAAGATAAGTCTCAGTCTATGAGGTCTAAAATGTCTTCAGAATGGTTTCCATTGTCATTCCCATCGACTGGCAAATGATTCGGCTGGCAAATGATTAGTATGTGATTCTAATTCAGCTATCTTTGGTACTCTGTTCTGTATACTGTAGAGGTTTTATGGACCAATCACCAAGCTGTAGATGCAATGTAGCTCCATGGGTGTGAAGCCACATACTGTAATAGTATGTACTGAATTACATGCAGTACTAACCATTTGACCATTAAAACAGTGTGTTCTAAATAGTATATGTGGGTGCAGTGCATACATTCCAGATTCCCTACATCCATTCATGTTGTTATTGTCTTGTGACCCGTATGTTTGTTCACCTTTGATGTACTAACAGCAACCACAGTCTCGGTGGCACAATTGGTTAGTATGTTTGGCTGTTAACTGAAAGGTTGGTGGTTCGAGCCCACCCAGGGACGACTTAGGTTATGCAACGCCATGCAGAGTGTAACTTCAGCACACAGATGTCAATGGTAAAATAATAGATCAGCCTGAGATAGTTTTACCCTTTACAGTTCACTTTGCTCTAGTTTTTTTGCACATCTTGCTGCCTAAAATTATGGCTACACCTATGTTTACTGTTAACACCTATGTTTACATTTGTTTACAGCTGTTACTGTCACCAGGTTTACTTTTGTACTTACAGAACTGTGTACTGGTCGACGCTGCACTGGGATTTACTATGCTCATTGTCTGTCCCAATAATCATTGTACTGTCTTGTGCTGTCTGCACATGTTTAATTTATGTTTAATTTATGTAGCCCTTGTATGTCTGTGATGTTCAGTGTTTGTTCAGTCTAGCACCTTGGTCTGGAGAAACCTTGTTTTGTTTCACTATGTACTTGTATATGGTTGAAATGACAATAAACTCCACTTGTAACTTTTTGTAACTTGTAAGTTCACAGTTACATACAGTTAAATACAGTCTAGTATTTTTAATGTATTTACATTTCGAATGAAGCAGCTCCTGTGGCCTCATAGGACAGAAACATGTCTATCTGATGAATACTTACAAATCTTGGCGGGGGATCTATTTATCGCGTAGTGTTTTGCTATAGTGTGAAATTGTGATTTCAGACACAGGGACAAATCACCCTGGAATTGCAAGAAATGACATCATAACAACATTGATTGGCAAAGCATGATATATAATGAAATATCAGTGATTTATATGTTCCTTGCAAACAAAAAACAATATATTGCTAATTTTTAATTCATGTCAACTGAGACAAAAATAATGGTGTAGTTACAGCATCTACCAGCAGGGGCTAACCAGCTAAATCCACCACCAACATTGGCTGATAAGCTCACCCATGTTAACACTTGCTTTAGTTTTTGAAAGGGCAGGACCTGTTGTCTAAAAGGGGTTATCTACACTCAGAATAGTGTTATGCTTGAGGCGCTTATGTAGCGGATTTTCAGTATAGTGCAAAATTTGTAGCAAACGTCAAAAAGACAATACAAAGAGTGTGACCTAACACAACTCGATACAAAATTAAAAAGCCTTCCAGTGTATTCTTGACATGATGCAGCCTGTTCATCTGTTATTATAATTTTCTTGGCATCTCAGATTGTAATTACTTTTTTCACTAACTTGTCTGTTCTTCTCCGGCAATCGTCTGTCATCTTATAATCTGTGACAGGATGTTCAGTGTAAACGTGTATTAGGAGAGATTGTTTGCGAGGTCCTCTGCCAGAAGGCACAGCAAAGCAGAGGTTGGTCTGACCTGTTTCATGCCTGTCTCTTTATGTCGAAGTCCATGTCAATCCAGTTCTCAGATCGTTGAGTCACTGCCGGGGCAACAATAATCACATGCTGTCAACAAATGCAGCAATAACGTTTCAACCGACAGCCTTCAGTTGATTGACTCATAGATTAATTTAATGAAAACAAAACATACTTTGAATGGCCACCCTGTCATTGTTGCTAGGTGGTAAATGTTCCTTCATCGTGTCTGCGTCGGACGTGAGCACGTTGTGACGTGTCTAAATCGCTTCCAGTATAATCAATAAACCTGTCAGTGCCTTCTTTCATATTTTGATGGGCACACTCACTCCAGTCACTTTATTTTTTCACCTGTCAAAAAACACAATGCTATGTAATTTTATGTTTAGATTCTAACTATTACATCAAAGCTAGCACATAATGTTTCTGGTCCCCGAACTACTAATTTAACTCATGTTTTGTTTATAATTATATGTTTTTTTTTGTGGCAGTGGTTACAGGTGTTAGATTAATTGGGTGTTTTAAAAAAGTTCCTGCAAAGTCCTTTTGTTATACCAATATATTTACTTTTAAAATTAAAGCTACATACCTGCTTTATATCTTTGTGAAAGATTTTACTGTTTCTTAAACATTTATTTTATTGTTTATCAAGCTCACAGCTGTAGCGATGTTAATTCTCATGTCAGTTTTGTCTATATTGAAACGTTTACTGTAAGGGGCAATAGTGTAATGTAATCAGTATTTAAACATTGTTTGCATTCATAATAAGTTCAATACACCTGAAAGCGTCTGCAAAATGTTTAAAGTTAATGTTTAAATGTTGAATATAAATGCAAAATAACACCATTTTTGTTAGATTATATTTAACTGAGGAATGACATTAAATAATTGTATTTGGTATTCAACATAACAGATGCTGTTCATAGATTCTTCAACACAGAGCGTTCCTTTAAACTTATACATCACAATGTCAACAAACATCCTGCACTGAAAAGAGCTTTATTCTTTGCCAACTTTAACAATCAACAATGGATTATGGGCCAGGGCCAATGGGGCCAGTGCTTCGGGGCCTCTGACAGTCAGGGGCCTACAGCTGATAGGTCTGTGGTGTCTGACATTTGGAAACAAGTCACTGCAGATGTAAGAGTGATGCCTAAACATTTCACTGTTAGTCAATGACATTTTTAAATTAAATAAATTTAATAAAAGAACTATTTGGAATTGTAATTGTTCCTGTATGCAGCTTTGAATAACGATAATGTATGTTGCTGTCTCCTTTCCGATGTATTATGCAGACAGTTTAGTCATTCTTGTAACTACTTCAATTCTTGTTTATGTGACTATCACTCACAATTTCAGTTTTATTTCTCAGTATCTCAATATTTTTCTTTAAAAACATCGTACAAATGCCTCCAAAATTCTGCCGCTCCTGGCCTAGGGACTGTAATCATTCTTGTTGACAACCTATAGAATGAGTTACTTGTATTATTCATTGTTGTTATCATTATTCTAATTTCCTGACATGCATCTACATTTCTAGCAACAACAGTTTACAAAACTGATTTACAAGTTAGTTTAGCCCTTGTGTAATCTTCAGTTGTTTCAATAAAACCATTCCCAAGCATAACTAGGTCATCTTTTAACATGAACAATACCCTTCATAATCTTCACTGAATAGATAGTAATGGGAGGGAAAGTTACACTTTTAATTTACAAGTATGCAATAAATCAAGTTCACAACAAACAAGTTTATCTGTCAGCTCCATTTTCTCCATAAATCCCTCTCATTACATGAGTAATAATGTTTGTGCAGGACGAACCTGTGAGGGCTAGTGAAATATTAAATTCAGCCTTACCTTCTTCATTGACACTGTGGAAAGACAAACAGCTGTAGGGCGTCCTTTGTACCTGAGAAAAGTTACACATGCTCTTTGAGCGTGCAATGGGAGGATTTGATGCATGCTTCTCTGATGCTGTCATTCTGTATGTTGCCCATTTTCCACTTCAAATGCACCTTGCAGCTCAACTTGTCATAATATTTACATTACACTGACTTTGCTTTTACGCTGTCCGTTTTTTTCTGCTCTATCTTTGCAGTGCAGATTGCACGACAGCTCAGGAGTAATACCGGTCATTCTAGGAAATGGGTGCCTTATCAAGTTTGGTATAAGAAAAGATATATTTATAAGATTTTGAACATTTTGTCAGACAAATTTAATGTTCCTAAAAATCAAATGTTACTCAGTTACTTTGAAAATATTTTAATTCAGTTTGGATCAAACCTGTGTCATCAGTAACAGGGTTGATGGCAAGTTTTACAATTTGATACTCATTTTAATGATAGCCTAAGGTGTTTATTAGAAGGATGTTGATGTATCATCTTCTTTTTAAGTAACACTTGTCTGCTAAACAAAATAATGTTAACAAAGCTGACCATTTTAAAATAGTCCCTTACAGATAAATACAAGGTAAAAATTCTTTCTTCAAGGTAACATTTTTTCTTCAAGGTAAGATTTCTTTTTGAAAGAAGTCTGTCATAATAACAAAATTAATAGAAAGTTTATTTTATAAATGCAAAATAGGAAGCATGACCCTGGGACCCAGAGCATAAACAAAACTCTGAATCAAATAAAAAATGAAAAGAGAAGAAGAATAAAGACAAAATGTTAGCTTTGTTAGAATTTCGTTAGTGTGTAATGGGTGAAACGATCAATTATCAATAAAAGATTCCAACTAATTATCTTTAGTTTTTTAAACGTACACTATATTGCCAAAAGTATTCGCTCACCCATCCACATAATTGAATTCAGGTGTTCTAATCACTTCCATGGCCACAGGTGTATAAAATGAAGCACCTAGGCATGCAGACTGCTTCTACAAACATTTGTGAAAGAATGGGCCTCTCTCAGGAGCTCAGTAAATTCCAGTGTGGTACTGTGATAGGATGCCACCTGTGCAACAAGTCCAGTCATGAAATTTCCTCACTACTAAATATTCCACAGTCAACTGTCAGTGGTATTGTAACAAAGTGGAAGCGATTATGAATGACAGCAATTCGTAAAATGACAGAGCGGAGTCAGCGAATGCTGAGGCGCATAGTGCGCAGAGGTCGCCAACTTTCTGCACAGTCAATCACTACAGACCTCCAAAGTTCATGTGGCCTTCAGATTAGCTCAAGAACAGTGCGTAGAGAGCTTCATGGAATGGGTTTCAATGGCCTAGCAGCTGCATCAAGAGATTGTGGACAATTCCATGCTCCCAACTTTGTGGGAACAGTTTGGGGATGGCCCCTTCCTGTTCCAACATGACTGTGCAGACATGGATAAGCGAGTTTGGTGTGGAAGAACTTGACTGGCCTGCACAGAGTCCTGACCTTAACCCGATAGAACACCTTTAGGATGAATTAGAGCGAAGACTGCGAACCAGGCCTTCTCATCCAACATCAGTGTCTGACCTTACAAATTCGCTTCTGGAAGAATGCTCAAAAATTCCCATAAACACACTCCTAAACCTTGTGGAAAGCCTTCCCAGAAGAGTTAAGCTGTTATAGCTGCAAAGGGTGGGCCGACGTCATATTAAACCTTATGGATTAACAATAGGATGTCACTTAAGTTCATATGCGTCTAAAGGCAGATGAGTGAATACTTTTGGCAATATAGTGTATGTAGGTGAGGGACATAAATTGCCCCTCTCTTTAAAATGACTCACTCCAATGAATATTATGCCTCACTGCAAAATAATAAGCTATGCAGAAAATCATTGAGCAGAAAATTCAAGTGAAGTCTACCTTAGCCACTCCAGAAATTAAAGACTTAAACAGAATGCGATGTTAAAGCTTCCTCAGGTGCATCTCAGGTTTACCTCTGAGTCTGGATTTTCTGCTCTTTTCCGACGCTGTTTTTGGACTCTGTCACGGTCGCTCCCTCTCGTGTGATTGGGCCAAAGCCCCAGTGTTGACATTGCCCTAGGCCATCCATCTCATCACAGCCCCACAGCCATGGAAATCTGGCATCCTAAATCAAGCGTACTGTGTAAATCTCGGCACTGAGGTTGACTGTTTTGTCTGAATGTTTGCTTTAGCATGGTTTGGCTCTCTACAGGCAGTGTTGGATACTTCTTTGAATCTGGCTAAAGTAAGAGGAAGAGATCGCTTACTTCCCTGCAGGGGTCAGCTTTGGTAGAAGTGGTGATTTTTTTCTCCCAAAATGTCAATCTCTATCAAGTTGCACTTTTAATTCTGCATGTAGATTAGAATTGATATCACAATGTTTTATTGACATGTGAACAGATCAAAATTTGCTGTCAGTATGTGTTCATCAACGACAGAAAGGGTCATAAAGTGGCTGCTCATGCTTATGACATATTTCTTAATCCATATCCTATGTAACAGAGCAACAAGTATGCAATAGAGCATTTCTATTAACCAATCAGATTGTAGGATTAGGTTTAGCGTCAAGTAGAAATATGACCCATAGAGCATTCACTAAATGAATGCCCCATTGACAGCAGGACACCACAGAAACTTTTACTTTTCACTAATGTTCTGTGAGCTTTCATCCGCCACATAATTGGGGATTCCTGAAGCTCAATTTGTAGAGCATTGTGTTAGCAATGTAACAATCATGGCTTAGATCCCAGGGAGCACACACTGATAAAATGCATAACATGAATGCACTGTAAGTCACCTTTCAAAATGGCTGCCAAATGTGTAAATGTAAATAGAAATTTTGTGACTTTTTTTGGAAAAGTAGTGTAGGCGGCTGTAAAAACTCCACACTTTGCATTTTAACAACGGTCATAGATCATTTCTTGACGACATTCGCAACATTTTTATGTTTGTGCCTGCTTAACTTTAAAACATATAAGGTACCTATGGGGCTGTGATTTTTTTGGAGGAGAACAGCCTTGGTAAAAAATAGTTAGGGTTGTGGTTAAAAGAATAGTTCACTCAATATGTAATGTTTTGTCTGTTCAATTGTCATTGATGGAGTCATGTTTAATCCCATGTTGTTTCGAATGTCCATTAGGCATTTGTTATGTCAAAAAGTGTCTACTCATCCATACTTCTTTTAAATACATGCTTTGGTTTCCAAATATATTGAACTGACACTATTGTAGCAACCATCTAAACTGCTATGAACTAGTATTACCTCATATTTCCTCAACCCCTAAAAGGTATGTGACAGAGGCAATGAAATGACAAAATCAATCAAGAGATTCAATGCAGACTTTATCAGTGTTGTTTTGTTTGAATGTTTGCTTCGGACTGCTTGGATTCCCAGCCAACGTACAATGGCTCTGGCCTTGCTCTCTATAGGAAAAGCTGGACGCTTCCACGGATCTGGCTGCAATGATGGGACGGAATTGTTCATTTCCCTGCAGAGGATCTGTGGCCCAGCTTCAGCACGAGTGGTGGAATTTCAATTGAGCAGAGATCATCTGATTCTGTCCAGTTCCATCCCTGCATGTGGGTGAGAACTATCAGACTCACTGATTAATGGTCATGCGGACGAGGGAGGAAAATCAAACGAATGGTCAGCATGTGTTCTTTGTTTATCACCAACAAGAGTGAAAAATGAGCTCATCCTCTCCTTAACTCACGGCCTAAGTCTTTCTGTCTGGAAGCATCTGGAAGGGGTTAGAGTTACTCCATAGGCTAAGCAACAGGAAAGACAAAAGCAGGTCTTTAGAAGGTTGTGGCTCTGGCTGAGGACTGGCCTCACGCAGTTATCACTCGCCGGTGTCTAATTCACCCGTCTGTTTCACTGACGTCCCACTGTCTCTAAAACCATACCTGATGACTATAGCAGAAACACTGGAGGTGTAACTAGCCCTCTTGAGAGGGACAATTTTGGGCCTATTGGAATATAGTATCCAAAAAGTAGATGTTTAAGTGTTCAAAAATATTCACTTTGAACATTTAATTTTCACTAAAACATAACACCTGCAACCCAAGGCCTACACAATATAGCTCCGATTTAACTCTATCGCCAGCGCCTAAACCCTATTCTAACCATAATTGCTTTAAATTGGTACCTCACTGCTGGCGAAATAGACTGAGAAAAATGAAAAAAAAAAGCTGTTGTCTTCCCTTTTGCCAAAAAGGTAGGGAAACTTCAGCACCCATAATGCACTTGGCATGTTGCCCTTTGTTGATCCTAAGATACAAAGAGAAAATATGTAAGTAAAATTCTGAGCACTGTCAAAATAAAATGTGTCTAATTTTTGGCTCTAGGTAACAGGCAGAAAGAGTGAACATTGTTTACTGTACATATACTACACACATTGTAACAATACAAGAGTTGAAAATCTACAAACGTAGGCTTATAGCAATTACAGTCCCATATGTTTCAGATATTTATTTCACATTCATAGGGTCAAAAAGTGGTGGCATGTGCGTATTCCCTTATAAAACAGGTATTTCAGCGACCATCTACACTGCTATGACAGAAAGAATATTATTATATTAATATTCCCCAAAATCTTCAGTGTGTGACAGAGGCAAAAAATTACCCTAATTAATTATGATTGAACTAAAAGATAACAGTTTGATTGTGGATACCAATCAAGTGGTATAAAGCAAATATAGCCTTGTGGGTTACATGAGCATGCTTTGGCTTTAAGTTGTGGGGAGGGAGTGAAAGAATAGGCTTGGCTGCAAACTCTGTGCTTCTCTTATCAGGTATATATATGATCTGAACTTAACACCACACCAGGGAGAGAGGATGCTATTAATTTGACAAATTCTCTTTTCACGCATGGAGCTCTGTTGTCTACACTCCTTCGTGTAAAAGGTTTTGGCATGATGTTCAGTCACTGCAGGGAGGAACTAGCCCCATTTATTTCCTTTTTGACTCTTTATTGAATAGACACAGCACAGAAAGGACAGGGTTGAAAATGAAGCTAACACAGGAGAAAGTATTTGACCAACAATACTTTCACCTTTAATAATAAAACCCAATAGCATTTTCAACTTGATCAATACCAAACATGACAACATATAATGTAAAACAATAAACAAAGAAGCAAAGAGTTTTTGGTTGCACGCTGCTTTTTCAAAGCATAATGGGAGCAGTTTATAAGCACTGTGTGTGTGCCTCCAGTGTCCAGACATGGCTTAAATCAATAGGCATTATTTATATCACTGCAGTCTTTTCATTGGTCTGTGTATCTCGCTCTGATAAGGCATAGAGTTGCCCAGCACAGCAGCCCGATCTACTTATTCATTTTTGTTATTCGGCACCACAGTCCTAAAGCATTTAAAGACTAAATTCAACCTTACCCTCAGACTGTCATTTCCCAGCAGCATGTAGCAATAAACATTTAAAACAGTAATATAATATTGAAATTTAATACATAATGCAATAAAAAATAATGACGAATTATAATACAAACAAATTGTTGTCATATGTCCTTAGTACACTAAATACTTATTTATGTGGGTGCCGTCTGGTTATGATCAGAAAAAAAAATTAATCATATAGTTGTTAAAACATAGTCTTTTTTTTAAAACATAGAAAATTTACTGTCTTTTGATAGCAACCCACTATAAATGCTACATGGTAACGTTTTCTGAGGGCTCTCGCAGTTATCAAAAACTTTCTCTTGGTGACCTCACACAGCAGCAGAACATCAGTCAACAGCTGATTCAAATAACATTATGTTTTGTGGTACTAGTTGATTTTAATGTTAAACCTAGTTAAAATAAAATTACATACAATTACAAACTGGGTATAACCATTCTATAATATTATCGATTGATAAATTATCGATATCAATAAATAATCCCTTATTAAGCAATGGCTAATGTTGAATAAAGCTCAAATAGTTAAGTCTGAAAAGAGGTGAGTAAAAGCAATGATGGGCTTACTAGCATCTCTGCTAGCATGAGTGTTCTCAGCGTTTATCATGCCTTTAATAGACTGATCCTTCAATGACTAAATTCACTGTATTTCAAACAAAATGCCCTTGCAGCATTTAAGCATGTTTTACAGGGACTGTCAGCCCCAGAATCCTCTTTTCTCTTGACAGATACCAGATAACGTTCGAGAGAGGGACAAAGAACGACACAGATAGACAGCAGAGGTTGGCGCAGGACAAAAAGAGTCTGTGGTTCACAAGATTGACCTTCCGTAAGTTCAAAGGTCTGCTCCCTTGAGCCTTTTAGTCAGGTAGTTAGTTTTTGTTCTTTAAAAAATGGAGACAGCACAGAATATTTTCCCAGGGTCATGAGCAGTATGGAATCACAGAAGAAGTGCACGATTTCACCTGACCTGAACATGATTTTTACATTTTTTAACATTTACACAGTAAAAGTTATGACATGATAAAAGGGTGTGGCAGGTGATAGCCAACACTGCTATATAATTGCTAAGGCGTTCAACATATTTTGTGCATTTGTATAAGGTTTCCAGAGTGTTCTGGGTGGTTGCTGGGAATTAATATGGGGTTTCTGGACCAAATTCTGGTCCAAAGGGCTTGGTTTTTTTCCAGTGTATGTCTGTGAGATATTTTCACTCACAAGTAAACACACTGAAGTTTAATACTTAGTTTGTGGCGTGAACAACGCCTTTTAACCTATAGTATGTGTGACTAATACAATTAAAATGATTATTTTTGGACTGCAGTGTAGCACTTAATACTTCCTGGAGTCTCTGAAGGAGCCTTCCTACACTCTCCTGAATGTGGCTGTAAATCTTTTGGCCTTTGAGAGGAGCCCTAACATTACATTACCAAACTCATGTTCTCCTCTCATTTCTTGCTTGCCCGGGGCTTAATGGTGCACAACGTTCCCTGCGTACCTGCGTAGTCTTTGAGTAGAAAACCTATGTGGAATTAGTTTCTCCTAAAAAGTGGTTGCGAAAGCATTGTGACAGAATGTCTTACAAGCTTGAGGACTATCCTGAACTAGCCGTTAAACGTCTGTGACTACTTTATGGATCATTGCGTCCCATACAACAATGACACGTCTAATATTTTGAGGCAAGAAGGTCAGGTCAGCCTTAAGAAAACATTAAAAGAGCTTTAGCTTTCTGTCTTTTGTCTTCTGAACTGAGTGTGACCATCTGTGGAAAAGACTGAGGGGCTATTGTACCCTTGACCCTAACTACCTCAGGTTAGATGCACACTACTGAGGCATGAAGTCCTAACAACCATCAGGGTCAGCTAAAGTAACGGTAATACAAGCAGTATTTGTGGTAGTGTTTCATTCATGGCACATGGGACATTGGCTTGTGTTGCACACTTGTAGCAATAGGCTGTCTACAAGCTTGTTAGGCTGAAGATGAGGGTTGGTTTTATTGATTGTTCTGGTAAAATAAATTAAAACACTGCACATGAGTAAGACTTAGACTTCCCATTTCAAGCAGAATGTGATTTATCTAGCGCCCTAAATTAATTAAAACCAAATTCTCAGAAGTATAATATACATTCAATGGTGCAATTCTAACAATGGCTCAATTCATTAGGAATCTGATGAAAGCTAGCAGTCAATACTGTTTCAATTGCTGCTAATCAGCCAACATATAATGATTAATTACCTTGCCACTATCCAGCAGGATAATTACTTAATGTAGATTTATAACGTGGTTTTACAACTAAGATATATCTTTCGCTTTAGTGTGTCTGTATGACACATCAATATAGATTTCCAAAGATTTTTTTTTTCTTCGCTAGTAACTGTAATGATCAAGTAATGATCATACCCACAATGGTATGGCCCACACAAAATTCTGATCTCATCATGATCGAGTCAGTCTGAGATAAAGAGCCAAACTATGCACACACATGCATGCGTACGCGCATGATCTTAATACAAGGACTTGGCAAACACTTATTGCCTGGTCAAGCAATGCCTTTAAAAATGCATAATAATAATCCAACCACGCAGTGTGTAATTATTTCAGAGTTCTGTCCACTGTACTACAGCTCATTATGAAATAAAATCTGCTTTATTAACCATCTAGCCTGTTAAATGAGAGCTATTTTTAAACCCAATACACTGCGATGATGGTGCATCTGTAAATTCTCTCTCTGTTCCTCCACCTCCACAGGCGCATGAGGGGGGGTGATGAAGCATCTGTACTTTGTACTATCGCCTGGGCTCCATCTAAAATCCCCTTCTTCAGTTTAAACTGGCTACACAGCCCTTTGTTTGTTCTGTTGATTTATGCACTGCCGAAACCGGTTTCAAAAGGATACATTTGGCAAATGCAGATTGTTTTCTGGGCTCGTATTTGTGAATGTAAATGAAGTAAGATTTGGATTATTGGGTTAAGAATGGTGGCTGCTGTTGGTGAGGGGGGCGGTGTGGGTGGATCCGTGAAGAGACCCTCGCTGCCACACTGCCTCTTAAATCACGTTTCACACACTCGCATGCCTTGCGATTTTCATCATTTTGGTGCCTTTTTTGGGTCTTTAAGCTCTTTAAAGCTTTACGTTTTTATTTGTTATACAGTAATAAAATCACATTTTCATATGAGTTCATTGTTTAGGTAACTAACAGCGTTGTGCCGTAACTAGCCAAGCTATTAAATTAACTAGGTTTTTCAGTAGCGTGCATAGCTCAGCTACACAGTGGTGTAGCTTTACCAAGCTACTTTAGAAGCTAGTCTGAATCATTTTAGCAATTGGTTTATTTGTTGGTTTGGTCTTATTGCTGTTGGTGGGAATTGAAACTTGTCATCCATGTTAAGAAAATAACTCCACACATAACTTGATTTTATTTTTCAAACAAAGGTGCATAAATTACAGATTGCAGCTTTAAAAGAGTGATACTGATTTAGCTACACAACAAATGCCCCAACATTTGCTGACTTAGAAAACAAAAACCTCCATCATCATAAACGTATTATGGAATATGAAATTCTAAATATGTTCCATAATAGAGTTAGCATATGATACAGCATAATTTCACACCACTGTTATTGTATTGGTGAATTTCAGGGTGTGGGCTGGGATTATCCCCACATTCCTCTGCCTCTATTGTTCTTTCATACATGTGGTTCTCCTCCTCTCCATGTTACCAAGGGCCTCGTCCCTCACCTCCCCCATTTCTCCTCTCCTCCCATCCTCTCTGGTGAGCTGCAGATTTCTGGCTCTCGCCCAATTTGCCGGTGCTGTGTTGTAATTGCTTTTTGTTGGTGCAAAAGAAAAAAATTGATTCCTGGTGGTGTTTTGTACAAGCCCACCTTTTCTCTCTCTCATCTGTCTACATGAAGGGCAGTTATCAGCTAACAGTCGTTTTCTTGCTGTTTACGTTTCATTTTCACACATGCACTTTTATGGACTTTTTGCCTTGTCTACCCTCATTTTAGTGCCTCATTTCTCGCCTTCCTTTTTTTGTTATAGCTACTGAAGTCATTTAAAAAGAAAGCACTCTCACAGCGTGAGCACATAATAGACGAAAACAAATTTGCTTCTTGTTGCTAAGTGAGACATGTGATGTTTGAATTTAACTGGGAACAGACCTATTGTTGTTGGTGAAACTTGCATAGTTGCCGATCCATAACTCATCTTGACTGTTTGTCAAAGCTTGAATTTTTCTTATATTAGGGATGCAATACATATGTCCATTTATCCATGTGACTTTGTATTATGCTGATCTTCCATACAATAAGTTAATTAGGACACAGAAACAACATTAAAGTAGTTTGCATCATTTTTCATGTCCTCTGACACCTGGAACGTTCCAAAAATTATTTGCTATAACGTTCCAAAAATTATTTGCTATAAATTTTGACCAAAACTGCAGTTGCCTAATCTCATAAAGGTTTGCATACTGTATATTAAATTATAAAACATATACTGTAGTTATGGTCTTTTATTATGATTGGTTGTTTGTAAATTACTCTATAAACACACACCTGTAACCTCGTTACATCAGTATTACTATGCCGGCCGTGTGTAATAATGGCGGAGGAATACTATTTTATTGTTTCAGTTGTTGTGTTTCATAAACTGGGATTCAAGGTTTAGCTGGTACTGTGGATTCCATTCAGCAGGGAAAAGCATCTTTCTCTATTTATGCCCATTCAAAAGTAGGTGTGTTTTCTGATGAAATAACATGCAATATGTTTGCATTTTAGCAAACAACATTTGCAAGCTCTTTAAAAACCTAAACTGTAGAAATTGTTTTGGTCTGCTGATTTTTGACGGTCTAGCCAGTCAGTGCTGTGAGGATGTCATTTTTCTACAACTTCAGAGTAATATGGCATTTATGTCTAAAGTATTTAGTACAAAAGGCATTCACTTTGGGTGAGAGGGCCTCAGGAACTGCCAATGAAGTCATACAGGTTTTGGTGTATTATTTTAATTATTTCTCTACAATGCAATGGAATGATTTATGGAGCAACATTGTCTGAACTTCCATGAAAATTGTTCCTGTCTGGTGTTGTTTCGGTATCTTGTGCACTAGACAGTCTGTTAGTCACATCAATCTAAACCAGACATTTCAAAATAAAGAAACAGATTTTCAGACTGTAAGCCAAATTTCAAGGAACCATACAACTTATTGCTATTGTAAATATCCACTCTGTGTAATAAACCACTTTGTACTTTGAACTGCATCTGAACAACATCTGTGATCTTTTGGCTCCTTCTATTAAAAGGGCCGCTTCTTAAGACTCTGACTCTTTTATGAGTCATGTTGGGATCAGAGTTAGCCGGCTGGATGGAGGACTTGCCTTATCTGATAATAAGTTGCTTGTCATCAGTCTGTCAGTGAAATCTTATCTTTCATCAACTTGCAGGTATGCAGGTATCCATTATCACAGCCACCCCATAATGCTCCAAAATTGACATCCAGCACACACATGTGATGTAGGTGATGTAGAATGATGTGTTTAGACTGGAATTTAAGAGTCACACCATTTCTGTATCAATCATTCTTAGTGAAATTCACTTAAGCGAAGACTTATCGTATAACTTCCACATTTCCAATTTAAGCTTAATTGGCTGTTGTATGCCTTGGTTGATGGCCAAGAAGCATTTGGGAGGGGGTATTTTTTATGAAAAGTACTTGTGTCAACAGCTCAGTAACAGCCCCACTAAAGTCACCTTGACAGCTGGTCCAACAATGCAGATGTTTATTTCGTTTGAAATTTAATTTGGATTACATGTCCAGCGAATGGAGCTGTGTGATTGGACAGCCTGGACCTCAGCCGCCTGCCACTAGTTTGTGGGCCTCTATCCCAGCAGTATGAAAATAAACATCTCTCTTTGCACAGTTGTTTACTTTTTTAGACCCGCTTTTTCTGTTAGTCGAATCTCTTATGTATCCACTCTGCATTGTTGACATTTAGTTTTGTTGTATCCCAAGAATGTTCCTGTGGTGTCCCTTCATGCTGGATCAACAGAGATTAGTAACTTACCTCTAATGCACACAAACTGTACGCCCAGGGTGACTGGGCAGCTTTCCTGTGTTTGAAAAGGGAATATAAAATCTGTATAAGTAACGCTTTCTCACATTAGCCTACTTTTTCATTCAGCGCTAAACAATCTTTCAAAACAAGCATGTTCATCAAATATGAAAGTGTGCCTCTGTTTGCTAATAGATGCAGTATTAATGATTTATGCTTTGAGATTTACACAGCCATATAATCAATGTCTTGTTTATGAAGGACATCTAGATATGATTTCAAATCTATATTGACTTTAGTAGTATCTTGTAGCAAAAAATACACAATTGTGATTGTTGACCTGGGAGTGTCAGTGCTTAACATTAGACGATGCAGATGGTGTGGAGAGTTTTTCTTCTTCTTTGATTATTATGATTAATCATTTAACATCATATTGCTATGCTTAACTATGATTATCTGCAAAAAATCAGTGGTGTTACACTGTATCAGTGCTGTCGTTGGCACTCACGTTATCTGTTTAATTCCTCTTCGGGTGTGTTCAGACTTGGCAGGTTTTTGGTTGATCGGAACTGGCATCTTCTTGGGTGTACAACAGAGGAATTCCTGGTGTTGTTTTGTCTCCTTTAAATATTTTATGAGCGCTTTGTGAGTTCTCGGCTGGTAAAAATACCACCATATGTGTCTTGCATAAAATGCACATATGGAAGGTTTAGTACCTTTGGGTTCCGTGTTGAAAATGCCAGTTTAAACGCTAAGCGAACCAGGACTAAAATCTATAATGTTATTTTTTGGTCCAAAACAATTAGGAGAACCAAACCACAAGTGAACACAACTCTAAACTTTGTATTATATTTTTATTTTTTGCATTGTTTTTTAGCATAGGTTGATTTTGCATTTAATTTTTAAAAGTTGAATTTAAATTTTATTTATTTATTTATTAATTTATTTTAAAAAATCTACTTTTAGTTCTATCATCTCTAGTGGTGATCAAGACTGAAGGTTTATGAATATTTGATGGATAGAAGGATGGATTAATGGATGGACTAATAGATAAAACACAGTATTGCTTGTGTCTGATAGAAAATCTGGTCACCTTTTGATTGAGAAACAGACACAACTTATATTAAAGCTTAGTTACATCACGTGTTAAAATGAAATGGCTTCAGACTAACTCTCATTGATCACAAAGGTGTATCTGAGTTTTAGGGTAACCAACAGAGTGATTGAAAATTACCGATTTGGAGGGTGCCATCTAGTTGCAGGACTAGACATTGAGGCTGGAGTAGGGCAGGTATCCTCAGAAAGTCATTTGTGTGCTAGCAGTGTCTTCACGACTTGTTATTCCTACTAAAACAGCTGCACTAGTAAACGTACTTGTTTACAGGATACTGAATGTAGTCACATTATATAATATATTTAAAATGCTGTTTAGTATGAAATGCAAAACAAATGTTAGAAAAAGGCCTTTTTTAGTTTATAAATGTGTCCTTTTAAACTGAAAATATCAGCCATTTATCATCATTACCATTTAATAGGTTATGTGGAAAAAACACTAAGTTATTGATTCACATTATGTAGTTCCGTATATGAATTCTTCCTGTGACAGGCCTGAATAATGTAGTGCTTTAATGATAAATAACAACATACTTTCAAGACTATTAAAACTACAAAAATTGGACTTGGGGCAATAATTTAGGAATCTGCCATGGTAAAAACTTGTACGAGTTTATCACTAAGTGGAATATTGAAGGGCGTGTGCGTCTGCTGCTCTGGTATTTTAAGCCTGTGGTGGGACTAAATTTATGATAATTTTGCAGTAACATTTACAGGCACAAATAGCACCATTTCTGAGAATGGGGCTATAACATTTGTCTAAAATTTCACCTTCCTTTATCCAATTTACTAGCACACTATATGGACCCTGCTGCACGATGTCTGCAGGTGTTGGCATATTATTATGAAAATTACACGTTTCTGAGTGAAGATACACCTCAGTTGGTCTACAGTTGACTTCATCTCCTGTTATTAACATGGAGATGCTCACCAAATGCCTTCATGTGTCTTGCTTCTGGGGATGGCACAATCCAATTTTGTAATGGATTCAAAAAGAGCAGCAGAAAGCTGCTCCTTATTCCATACCCACAGGCTGATTAGGTAAATCACAGGTCCAACCCTAAGCATCTTGCCAAGAAACTAAACATTTACAATCAACAGTTGGCCCACCAGTTGGCACCAGTATCATGTTATAGTACCTGGCTGGAATTTGCATGACTTGCATGGTTTAAATTTATGTCCACTGGGTATTTAGAATGAACTGCCAGTTTGGCATTCTTCAAGAACAGTAGCAAGGGTCGTATCTATCCAATGTGTCTGGCCTGATCAGATTAGATCAGATTGCGCTGACCAATGGCGATGGCTCATTCATGCATGTAAACACCACGAAGCTGGAGTGTATACAGTTTTATCAATAGCCCAAACATTTTTAATAAAGAATGAATAATTCTCATATAAACCAAAATAAAATAAATTGTTGATGTCCTTCAAATGTTCAAAATACTAACACAATTCTTTTTATACACAAATATTGGTAATCATAGTAATTATAAAGTGCTTTGGTGCAGAGCTTCATTTATTAAGACTTAAATATAAATGTCTGTCAATTTTATCAGAAGTTAAAAAAATATCCATCAGCAGTTTTGAAGGTTTTTTAATAGCTTGAAAAGGCAAGGCTATTATTTCTGCACTGCTCGGAGAGGGCTATTGATTTCATTAGGAGAATGTGTGGGAGTGTATTATTGGATGATAACTGCTTCATAGTAAGTCAACAACAAATCAATACAAAATTACATTATAGGCTGTTTGTTCATGTTCAAGAACATGCCATAGAGTGAAACATTAGGAGGGGTTCTGTCCCTTAAGCCTACAGAGGCCAAAGTATGATTAAACATCACTATGTGTGTTATTATATTGGCTGGACAATGATGTGGTGTTTTTTACTTCTGTTCACTGAGAAAAGAAAGAAAAAAAATTACTGACCACTTGTCAGTAATTTAATAAATATAACAGTATATACAGTCATGGCCAAAATCATTGGCACCCTTGCAATTCTGTCAGAAACTGCAAAACTTCTCTCAGAAAATTGTTCCATTTGCAAATGTTTTGGTATTCACATGCTTATTGTTTTTGTTTGCTTTGGAACAATACAAAAAAACAGAGAAGAAAAGTCAAACTTGATCAAATTCACACAGAACTCAAAAATGGACTGGACAAATTTATTAGCACCTTGTCAAAATTATAAGAAATAATTGCTTTTCAAGCATGTGATGCTCCTGTAATTTG
>JAZGTI010002530.1:20508-35839 GCA_036877585.1 Botia kubotai
AGGAGCTGGGCTTGGCCCCTTAGTTCCAGTGAAAGGAACTCTGAATGCTTCAGATTTTGGACAATTCCATGCTCCCAACTTTGTGGGAACAGTTTGGGGATGGCCCCTGCCTGTTCCAACATGACTGCGCACCAGTGCACAAAGCAAGGTCCATAAAGACATGGATGAGCGAGTTTGGTGTGGAAGAACTTGACTGGCCTGACCTTAACCCGATAGAACACCTTTAGGATGAATTAGAGCAAAGACTGAGAGTCAGGCCTTCTCGTTCAACATCAGTGTCTGACCTCACAAATGTGCTTGTGGAAGAATGGTCCAAAATTCCCATAAACACACTCCTAAACCTTGTGGAACGCCTTCCCAGAACAGTTGAAGCTGTTAAGGGTGGGCCAACATCATAAGTGACATGCAATTGTTAATCCATAGGGTTTAATAATTGGATGTTACTTAAGTTCATATGCGTCTAAAGGCAGATGAGCGAATACTTTTGGCAATATAGTGTGTTAATTTGACACTTGGGTACCTCTAAGAAAACCACTAAACCACAGTAAGCTTCTTGACTTTAAATGTTATTTAAACTTCAATCACATGAGACCGTTTATCAAAGAGCGTAACTGACTGAACCAAGAGATTTGATCTCTTAGCAATTAACATATAGACAGCTGCATGTGAATTTACTGCATTCACTGTATGCTAGTCTTCTTCAACTAGAACTATGACTGAAGCTCAGTGGTATATTGGATTGTTGTTCTAAAACATGTGATATTTTATATTTAATGACTAAAGCCTGACTGCTCTAGGCTCACTTGTTACACAGGGATAGAATCAGATAGAGTTAGAATCAGAAGCAGCCCTCTTTGACCGATATATTTTTCCTAAACCTTTGCTTTCGTTGCACTGTTTGTATCTGGTTTACTTTTTGTTGTTTTTAGTATGTGTTTATTGAGATCAAGCTTGATTCTACAGGCTTAGAAATGTAAAGTGTGACTGTCTTTTGGCTCTTATGTCAGTTTAGGTATTTAATGTGTCAACAAAAACTATTTCCGTTTTTTTAATCCGGTCTTTTTTGCCATTGTCACCTTAAGGTTTTGTAAAGCATTGTTCTCTGTAAAGCTGCTTTGAAACCACATGTTGTAAATTATAAATGAAATTGTTATGCCACGAACATTTCAGGGTAATGTTTTATAAACCAAGGGACAAAACAAAGAGTTTTTTTTATTCTTTCCTTTTTAACTTACAGGTTTTCATTTATAATAATTTTAAACCAAGTGTGCTTTATTATTGCTAATGTTTTCAAACTGAGAAATGTTACTCTGGTAATATTATTTTCAATATTTCATGCATGTGTATGTGTTTTGCATGTATAAATGTTTTTGACGCTTTGATTTCTTTAGCTTCGCGACATACTAGAAAATTAAGCTGTATGGTTTATACATTAATACTTACAACATTAATACATGTTACATTTAAAATAATGTGACGTTTAAAATGATTATTCATTTTAACTGCTATTTGGTTACATTCTGTGTATCTTTATTCTGTATGTCATGTTGCTCTGTAAAAGTGCTTCTGCTGCTTGTCCAAAATTTGTTTAAAAATGTTAAAAATAGTTTTCTATTGAGTTAATATGTTCTAAAATAAATATAAAAGAAAACCTATACACAAACCTTATTTGATTCTAGTTATTTGTGCAAGATTAAACAATGTATTTGTTGAGATGTTCTGTCAATGATACAGTGATATAAGACACATACCATGACATCATTTTAATGCAATTATATTATTACGGATATTTATATTTAAGCAAAAATACATTTGGAACGAGCGAACGCGACGCACTGTGGAAGCTTCCTAATTGGTCACCTTGGTGCTGACGTCAGACAAATTTTGTTTGGGTGAGTCGCGCCTATAGCGCAAGCGCACCGCTTCTTTTGCACGGATCACGCAACAGTCAATGTAAAAACCTAATGCATCGGTAAGCACTGCTACCAACAGTTATTTTTGCTTCTTTATAACCGATCTGATGTGGCGGGTTTAATTTGGATCTTGCTGATCAAACCAGTTTATTTTGTGTTTATACGGGGTTGTGCGCACCAGCATCACCGGCTGTCACACTGAGCTTTACTGATGCGTACAGGCGTGTTTTCATCAATGGATGTTCGCCGTGTCTGTGTGTTTGATCTTTTAAATGTATTTTGATTTATACATACTGTAATTCTGCCGGTATCATATAAGCAGATGCTGGTCGTTTGAGGTTTATATAGGCCCTGTAGGAGTGACAGCTTCAACGTCGCGTTTAATCACATTGTTGTGGAATTTGCTGCTCAAAGTAAAACAACGCGATTTTTTCCCAGAAATTATAAATCTTTATGAATTCATCTTAGCAAAACGGCCAGGTCACTACAACATTTTAAAGGATTATTTTATATTATAAATACAATTTATATATTTTGCGTAAGGAGGATATTTATAATTTGATATTTATATTTTGCATAAAAAATAAAAGCTATATTTTGCATGAAGCCTACGGTTTCTTCCGTATGCCATAATTTTCATGACAACTCTGCCTTTGACATCTTATTCATATCCATAATAACTGATGTAAGACATGATTATTCATGTATTATTGGTGGATCTGATTTCAAGAAAGGCTTTGATTGTATCCTGATTATGTGTGTATTTCCAGTGTGAGAATAACAACAGATGTATTGAGCCACCAAACAATTACTCTAACATTTTCATTAAATAATAAAAACTTTAAAAATGATATTTTGAATGTTCTTAGAATGTAATAAAGTTTTTTTCACCAACAACTTGAGATGAATAACGTTTTTAATATATAATAATATAATGTTAAAAAACATATTAATGTTACTGCAAGAACATTTTTGAAAACAGAATTTGATTTGATTTACAGAATGTCTGAAATGGTCCCTGTTAGCTGGTGAGTGATATATTTTTGTTTGGGTATCTTTTAGCACAGATAAGCTGATTTATTTCAAGTTAGATTTATTTAAATGTAGTTATCAGACTTCCAGAGATGGACACTGTATCTTACAACATGTGTTTCTGGAAATGGCTTTGGAATACCTCAACTCCGTTGTAGAGAATAGAGTTGGTTACAGCCAATAAATGTTTTTAACATAGATTAAAGCTGCAATTCATAACTTTTTTTGGATAAAAGTACATTCAGATAGTGTTCAAAAGACCGTCCATCTTGTACCGTGATTCGCCATGGTAAGTGCATAATAGTCTCTCTCTCTGCTTCTATAGGCATGAAAATTGAATCCTGATAGAAGACAAGCAGAAGAATGAGACTGCGGTTTGTAGATAAAGTATGTGATTTTTTTTAAATATTTAAAATGTTTGATCCTTTAATTTACAGTAACACCTTTACAACTTAAGTTTAAAATTTGCATTCAACTTATAATGTAAGTCTCAGTAGTGCCGCTAGTAATGAGAAGTAATCGGTGATATAATCAATGTGCTGTTACTTTTCTAAATAATCAGACTTGATGTTTTTACCGGGTGGATGACAGAATGGATGATAGATAATAGAATCTCTATTAATTTATCTGACTGTTTTGTTTATTTTAGTGTAACATGCATCTTTAAAATGACATTTGGATGTCGTATAAATGTCGTCATCTGTCGATAAGCAGGTGTCACTGGTTGATGACATCATCAGTGTGCTCCGTGTTTGTGGTTTCTCAGCAATGGCAGCAGGGACAGCGGATGGTGATCTACGGGTTGGTCTTCCTCATAATGACCCTCCTCATCCTCTACAGCTCAAACGGCACCAATGATCTTTACAGCTCCTTCAAAGTCCATGAGTTTCACCACAGTGTCAAAAACACCAACCTCAAGAAATGGGCTGGGAAGGACGGCTACATACCTGTTTATGGCAACAAGGTAATGCCTAAGCTTAAGTTTAAAACACAAAAATGTACAACCTCATTAGGACCGTCCATCAAAGAGACAGATAGATGGATGGACAGATAATGGTGTCACTGTATTATGAAGTAAGCAGAATTGTGGAAACTGTTGTGTTATAGAGCATGAATCTACACTGTCATCAGTGTGCGCTGGTAACCAGTTCTAGTCACGTGTTGGGGAGTCATGCAGGAGACGACATCGACCGTACGGAGTGTGTCATCCGCATGAACGATGCTCCAACCTCTGGGCACGAAGCAGACGTCGGGAACCGAACCAGCGTGCGTGTCGTGGCTCATTCCAGCGTGTTCCGGGTCGTTCGGAAACCTGCAGAGTTCCTCAATCGCTCGGAGAATACCGCTATTATATTCTGGGGCCCGTCTTCTAAGATCGGACGGGAGGCAAAGGGAACTCTCTACCGACTGATCCAGAGAGTCAGTACGACCTACAATAACAGTAACCTCTCGTTCTTCATCATCTCCCCCAGCAAAATGCAGAAGTTTGACGCTCTCTTTCAGAAAGAGACAGGCCGAGACAGGTAAAGTTATCGTTCAGGGGCAATACAGTCTGTTGCGTTGTTCAAAATGGTCTTATCGTTTCCTGTTTTCACAGAAAAAAGTCACAGTCATGGTTGAGCACAGGTTGGTTCACCATGGTGATTGCAATAGAAATGTGTGACAACATTAAGGTTTATGGGATGGTGCCACCCAACCACTGCGGGTGAGAGAGATAACAGTCCAATTGTAAATATTAAACAGCAGTAAATATCCCGCCATTATAATTCTATGAACACAGAGACATAACAATTTCCTTAAATCTCTTTTCCTATAGGAGACGTCCACAGCCCAAACGAATGCCTTATCATTATTACAAACCCAGAGGTCCAGATGAGTGCATGACGTACCTGCAGAACGAGAGGGGGCGAAGGGGATCACATCATCGTTTCATCACAGAGAAACAGGTGTTTGCACGTTGGGCCAAGCAGTACAACATCACCTACACCCACCCAACATGGTGAGCAGCACATCCAAAGCTTCACAAAGAACATAATCCAGTTCGTCTTCAAGTGTCACATACACGGCATGGTGAGTCGGATCCAACACGGTGAGCCCCGAACCAACATGGCTGCAGTTTTACAGACAGAGCCTGTTTATAACTGTGTCACTCAGAATCTAGTCCAGTACGGCTGCTGGTTTCTCTTTTACCTGGATTAGGAACTGAGCCAAAATGGAGGCCCTTAAGGATCCAAGAATAGGCTGAGGATGGACAATCTCTGTTTTCTTTTGGAATTCTCAGGAAAACAGATGAACAGATGAGGGAACATTTATCACAGTTTTCTTTTAAGCATGTTTCAAAAACATCTACATGTTTCTGCCGTAAGATTCTCTTACTCCTTATTTTTTTTTACTTTCAATCATAATCTATTGTTTTACAGAGAATGGTGGCCTTTTGAAACAAGACAGAAAATACTTGTTGTTTCAGTTGCCAAATGGTAGATTCAGTCGCATATTGTTGTACAATCAACCCATTTGAATGTCAGTTGTTCACAAAGACGAGACTTTAGAAATTAAGATTGGGAAAACTTATAGTCTTACCAGTAGTAAGACTATGTTTTCTTTTGTAAATAGAAACTGTTGTAAATTGTTATTTGAGAAGTATTTTTACATGTTTATATGGTATTAAAATGCCCTAAACTAAAGGAGATTACAAAACACGAAACACTTTAACATTTTTAAATAACTATGTATGGGGTCATTTAAATCACACTTTTCAGAACCTTTTACCTTTGTGTAATTCCTCGGAAGTTATTGGAATTGATCTTTACAAACATTCCAGTACATTCCTGTGCTCAGACTTTTAGGAAATCCTTCAGACTCTCATATGAAGCTGTGATCAAATGTAAAGTTCTAGAACGTGCAGTTTTAGAACTGAATCGTTATCATTCATTCACTTATAAACAGTTTAGATTTTCAGGTTGTTTCTAACCAATTCTGTCAAAAACATGTCATAACAAAGTCATAGTTCACCTTAAATAAAAAAAAAACATTTTGCTTTGATTAATTTACATTTAGGCATTTGCCAGACGCTTTTATCCAAAGCGACTTACATTGCTATATACTACACATTGATCATTATACATTGAGTATGTGCAATCCCTGGGATCGAACCCATGACCTTGCGCCATGCTCTAATTTAATTTCATAATAGTTTTTGTTTTGATTGTGAAGTTCCATACAAGAGTCACGCAGCTGGCCAAATGAAAATGTACAATATTCATAACCAAAAATCACACATACTGTGTTGCCGTTAAAATGTGTGTAAATGTGTGTAGAGGCCTTTAGATTTATCATGACGTTTATACCAAGCAGTTCTTATGTTATTGATGAGTTGTACAACTTTAATTCCTTTGGCTATAGCTGTTAGTGCACAAATACACACTCTTAAATATCATGCTAAGACTTTCTTCTCTTTGTAAATGGACAATGCTGTTTTTGGCACTGTGCTTTCATTGGTGAACTCAAGTTGTCAGCTATAGGTCTGAGCAACATCTGTGCTGCTCTCAGTTTAGCATTTGTTATTGTTTTGCCGTTGACTTGTACAAGACCCTTCTGGTGCTCTGATTACTCACAGAGCTGTTGCGGAACTCAACAGTGTGCGGTTAAAAACAACAGAATCTCACAGGTTACTCTGATGTGGAACTAAGTTACTTTATACTAAATTTTATATGTGACTGGAGTTTAGCATTTAAGCATTTACACAATGTGCTAAACAGGTAAAAAGTCAGGACCTTGTGAATTAGACTAAAAGCCACAGACAAACTCTCATTTTGTTTTTATTCGGTCACACTGACAGCTGACCTCACTGGAGGTCACAAAGTCACTGTACTATTGGATGGTAGTGGCCATTTTAACCCGACTGCTGTATCGGATGACAGATCAATGTCTGAACCGCAAACAGCCAGTCATATCAGACCTGTGGCCAGTGTGAACAAAGTTACATTCCTGTAGTCCTTTAACATCAGGCTGGGCAGAAGAGCAGAGGGATTCTGGGTAATGGCCCTCATTGAAGGGGTCATTGACATTATTTGGGGCTTTGTGTGATTTGATGTGTTCAGGTCTGTATAAATGGCAGTATGGGGAATGTATTATTATCATAATTATTACTCTGACTGCAACGATATCGCGGTATGAGCTTTAAATGTTTGGCTGTGCTCGTCTCATGGTGAATGTTTCTTACATGCCTGTCTTAAAAATAAATGTATACGTTTGAAAACAGTCTCAAGAGTTTCATGATTTGTTTGTTTAAAATGTCTGTCTGTTTTAAACAAAACAGATAGGAATGTTAATATATGTATTAACAATATGTATATATATATAGAGAGAGAGAGAGAGAGAGAGAACGTCATTCAATTTTTAGTTTACATTTATTTGTAGGCTATAGCGCTTTTCACAATACATATCATTACAAAGCAGCTTTACAGAAAATGCATTTTTCTAAAATCTGAATAGTCTTTTATAAGATGTGATATCAGGTGGTACATATTATAGTATTCATAAGTATCATATATACATTTAAGCAAAATCATTTTAAAACACTGATGACGCACTCACAACGAAAGACAAAAAGACAAAGGCAATGATACAAATTCCCAATTCAGTATTACTAGCTCTTGTATTGGAACATCCTTGTCAACTTGGTGAAAGAATATAGAAACCAATGATGTTTATATCACATGGAATGATGTTTAGGAAAACGGTCACAGCTGCACAGAAGCGGATAAGATGTTTCACTAAATATTGAACTATGTGATCTAAGTTATGATTAAAGAAACTCAAACTCATAGAGTCCCAGATTTTCCATTCTCAGCCTGGTGCTCTTTCAAACCAATTTACAATAAACATTTCTTCTGTTTTGAAAATAAAGAATATTCATAGTTTCTTTGACTTCTACAATACCTAGATATGCTTTGTGGGCTGTTCTAAAACCACTTTCTGTAACACAACATATAACCTACTAAAGTCACATTATAAGCAATAAAACGAACGCACAAATAGCACAGATGTAGATGTAGATAATATGTATGACTTCAAATATTTATCATTGTATAGTTAAATAAATAAATATTAAATAAATCATAAATATTTGGATTGTCACTCACGTTGTGCTTTCCGTTCCCTACAGTTCACTTTGAATAAAAATATAATGAATAAAAAAGCTCATGCTGTCTAACTCTGCGTTTCGTCTAAAATAATCATCAGGGAAACAAACATCAAACATATTTGAAGTTCCTGAATTTTGTGTTGCTTTCAAACATCTGGCATTAATGTATATATAAATAAAACATAATATTTTGATTTAAGAACATATCTGGTACGCTAAATATTAAAAGGCGGATGCTTTGCAGATGATCGTTTCCGGACGGACGGATTTTACAGTCGCGCTTCCTTTTCAGCGCAGGCTCAGAGTA
The DNA here is from genome assembly GCA_036877585.1 of Botia kubotai. Classification (NCBI taxonomy): domain Eukaryota; kingdom Metazoa; phylum Chordata; class Actinopteri; order Cypriniformes; family Botiidae; genus Botia; species Botia kubotai. Next base: position 28,907 of record JAZGTI010002530.1, read on the forward strand.
AAAAACATCACGAGCTCGAGCCTTAAATTAAAAACAGCAACGCATCACAAATAAACGATAAACGGCGAATTACGTCATATCTAACTGCTTTGTAAATAATTCAACACATCAAATTTCATCATGGTAAGAAGATAAATCCTGTCAGTGTCGTGGAAATGTGTTTGTTTATTGCCCGCCTGACATGTGGCTCTGTGTATGTGTTATATGTATTTAGTGTTTATGTGGTGGAAGTTATGAGCATCGAAAAGTACAATTAAGTCTTAATTTCAATGTGTGTCGTTGTAACTATAAGTTCATTGTAATTATAAACGCGTTCTTTGTTTTTATATAGAAACTAACTGTAGTAACTGTTATTTTTGGCCGAAATAAGTAGTCTTAGGGGAGGTGAAAAGACACTTTCATTATAATCTAACAGCTTTATTTTTTAAACATGTTAAGACACATGTTTAAAAAACATGTTATGGTATTTTATGTGATTTTATAAAAACCATAGTATTCATTTGATAATTAGCTGTATTATTATAAATATTGCAGGAAGAAAGCACAGTCAGCCTGTTGCAAAATAACCCCTTCAGAATTATACATGATTTGATCGCCCTGTTACAGTTATTTGTGATAATATTAAAGTGACGGTACGCTATCTTGTGTATTATCATTTTAAACAAATTTTTTAAATAATTATTGTTCTCTGACACAGTTGAACTTTGAACCTTGTGTTTAAACTGTCCTATTTCTGTGCACAGCCACAGAACGAGCACATTGAGTTACATCGCAAGCGCCATGGATACCGGCTGGATCACCACGAGAGGAAGAGAAAGAAGGAGAGTCGTGAGGCGCACGAGCGGTCACACAAAGCCAGAAAGATGATCGGCCTCAAAGCCAAACTCTACCACAAACAGAGACATGCTGAGAAGATCCAAATGAAGAAGACGTGAGTGCATCTGTTGCTATAGAAACAGTCAATTTTTAAAGTTGCTATGGAAATGGTCCTTAGCAACTCAGTCTCAGGCTTATCAGTTTAAATTTGGTTAACATGCAGACAAAAAAAATCAAAGCTGCAAAGCTCTTATGTGTTTGTTAATTATTGTGTTTCAGCATTAAAATGCATGAACAGAGAAAGACCAAAAAGAAAGATGATGACAAAACACCAGAAGGGGCGGTGCCAGCTTACCTGCTGGACCGAGAGGGCCAATCACGTGGCAAAGTTCTGTCCAACATGATCAAACAGAAGAGGAAAGAGAAGGCTGTAAGTATCCAATCAGATAACAGATTTCTGCTGTCAAATGTGTATTTTACTTTTAATACATTAAAATAAGTTTAGAGCTATTATATACACTATAATTGAAATCTGAAAGATGCTGGTTTATTGTTTTATGAAGGATCTTTTGTTTAGAAAACAAATAATTGACCTATTTTTGTACAAAGCAGTTCTATCAGTTAGATATTGAGTTGCTTTTGCTGTTTTATTTGTCTGCCTTTAAACAGGTTTGTTTTCTTGTTTTTAGGGAAAGTGGGAGGTTCCTCTCCCAAAGGTTCGAGCTCAGGGTGAGACAGAGGTTCTGAAGGTCATTCGCACAGGAAAGAGACAGAAGAAGGCCTGGAAGAGGATGGTGACCAAAGTCTGCTTCGTAGGAGACGGTTTCACACGCAAACCGCCCAAATATGAGCGCTTTATCAGACCTATGGTAAATTATCACACACACACACACACACACACACACTACAGCTGTGTTAATACAGCTAAACAAATCTATTGTTTTTATTTATCTTAGTATGTGTGTATTTGAACTTATTCACTGGAATGAATAATACTTATCCAACTCTAACACTGTTGTTGCTACTGAAGTTTAATTCAGAAACTATTGAAACATTTAAAATCTGAACTCTGCTATCTCAGACACAAAACAAACAAGGATTGTGAATCTAGTCTAATGATCCTAAAGGCATCTTAGTGGCCAAATAAATTATGCTTTAAAATCATTGTATAATATGTATATATTATACATTGATGTATTGCCCAGCTCTGTTATACCCAAACACAGCCACTTTAAATCTAACACACTGTATCTGGTTATTGTGTAACTATATTAAAGGATTTCTGACTGAACATGTCTGCAGGGTCTGAGGTTTAAGAAAGCACACGTCACTCATCCTGAGCTCAAGGCCACGTTCTGTTTGCCCATCCTGGGGGTGAAGAAGAACCCTTCCTCCTCACTCTACACCACGCTGGGGGTCATCACCAAGGGAACAGTCATTGAGGTCAACGTCAGTGAGCTGGGATTGGTCACACAGGGGGGAAAGGTCATTTGGGGTGAGTGTCTGATGAATTTTATAGCTTGATTTGTTCTTTCAATGAGTTTTTCAAATGCAGTTTTCTAATGCAGTATCATCTCATTTCAGGTAAATATGCCCAGGTGACGAATAACCCAGAAAACGATGGTTGCATCAATGCTGTGTTGCTTGTATAACAGAAACTTGAAACATTTAAATGGAACTGTGTGTCTAAAAAACAACCGGGATCAGCGTTTGTGGAGTGCCGTTATCGTCATGGAAACCATAGAATGACATCACAAAAATGTCAGACAGCTAATATTTGGAGACAGCTTGTAAGTTGTTCTGTTATAAATTTTGTTTGCCTCTGTTGACAAGAACATGTGGATGAGAAATAAAGTGCTGTTATTTTCAAATATAATGTTTATTGAGTTTTATTCATTCCTTATTCATGCTTTAGCTGAATTCTCTTTTTGGTTTGGGCTCAAAAACTGTGTGTAAATGACTGTTTAACAGTGTGTTAAATGAGCTCCTATTTAAAACTTCATTAATTCCTCAGTCCTATACAAACAAGTACAGGACTTGTACTATAGTAGTGATGGTGATGCCATTTTACTTTTATAAACACCATAATAACATACCATTGTATTAACATTGTACGTCATGGTGCTTAATGGTATTAAACAATATTGTTGTAGTATTAGGTCAAAAATAATTTTATAAGGCTGTTTTTTAACGTTACCAATGCATTGGTAATCATTTACAGATATAATTACAGGTGTTCCTGTAGCTCGGCTGGTAAAAGTCATGGGTCCGATTCCCAAGGAACAATGTAAAGATAAAAAATTTATAACTTTAATGCATAAATCTGAATGAATAAGTGTTCATCACTTAAAAGACTTTGATTTTTTTTTTTCCCTTGGAGAAATGTGTTTCTCTGCAATGTGCTGAACGGGTCGGTAACTCCAGGTTGTAATGGACTGTGTGTCATAACATGTAAAATTGAACATTTAATCACCAAACGTGAGGATAAAAGATATCAGAGTCATATATGACAGATTACAGGCCTAATAAAAGAAGTCAGTTTGAGTCATGAAGTTTTATCAAAATCAATATGTACATTGAATCTTTCAAGAATGTTGCCATTTTATCTTAGTTGATCTCGGAAACAAAGCAAATGTTTTACACACAATGTACATGTAACCCACGTTGATCAAAATGCATGTTGACATGTTATATCAGCAGTACACGGGTGTGCTTGTAGTGTTGTGTATTAAACAGGCACTTTGATTTGACTCCATTTGAAACCTTTGGCACAGAGATTGTGACACTGCAGCAGAAATTGTGATAGTGATCAATAAAAAATAGACATGGAATTTAAGACAATCTAAGCTCGTGTGCTACATCTAGAACTTCCACAATATGACACAATTTCATTAATTTATTTTTTCTTTTAAAATTAAGGACATTTGTAAATCTGTAATTAAAAAAAAAAGGCAAATGAATGTTTACCCTCCATGATAATTCATATATTATGACATCACATAAAATCACTAACAGCCAGTGTGTTTGTGAGGTCCACAATGTTCAGTCAATTTAAAAAACGCTTCCTCTGAAACTTCCCTTAAGGATTAAACCTTTAAGATGTAAAATAAGCGACACAGATCTATAAGAGGACACCTGGATTGGGTAAAAATGTCCTCCTGTTTCATCATCAGTCTCTAAAGAGTGACATTCCAGACTGCAGCAGTCTGACCCTCTAAACCTCCACACCTTCATGTCTCAGACAGAGGGGCAGTTCCAAGGAATAAAGCACACAGGATATTCATATGCCGTTCTGAATACTTTGTTTTTTCCTCTCGTTCATTAAATATAGAAGTCCAGTCTGCTGGAGATGATTTTGCAGCCCTGCATGGAGAAGACTCGTTCATTTGTTGGGAAGTAGTTGAGATCGTGGGCCATCAGTTCAACCACTTCATTATCTGGTCTGTGACCTTTCGCTGCCATCTCAGCCAAACCGCACTGAATGACGTGCTTATATTCCAAAGGAAGAAACGGAATGAAAAAATCAATTAAGTTTTTATCAATCAAACTTGTGTGCCAGAAGCCACCTGCAGAGCAAGAGAAGAAAACAAACACTTTATAATTATAAAATGGTTGCTACCTAAAATACGCAAGACTTCATAAAAACTTTTTATCCAACAAATTCATTTATGCAACACATAATTTTGACCAATTAGGGTCCAGTATTAGAACACACACACACACAAATAAATATATATTATATATATATATATATAAAAATCATATGATATATCATATGATATCACATATGATATATATATATATATATATATATGTTCATATAATGCCCTTCAACATAATGTTGCTTGGCAACATCAAGGAAACAGGGTGGCGTACTGTTCTTGTTGTTGAAGACAGACAGTGACAGCGCCCTCTCTAGATCCTTCAGCTGAATCTCCTCACGCTCTCGTCCCTCCTTCCAGAAATTTAGAGCCACCTGAACGATGTTCTCACCCCCGGCGTTGCTACAGAAACACAAAAGAACAGAGTAAGATGATGTATCTATCAATACCGCAAACAATTAAGATATATAAGGTGAAGATTGCTGGGCAAAATCTAATCCAAGTAATTTATACAAATGGATCTTTTTTAGCAGCCATTATGAAGGAGGTATTTAAAATACTACACACATTAGAAACAGACTCCACAAAACAACTAAAAACATCAAACTATGTAGGTTGTGTCCACTTAACTACATTTATATTGTTTGTATTTATTTAAAAATGGCAAGTGCTATTCCTATAGAAGCACATTCCTATAGAATGAACCCATAACCTTGGCATTGTTGGTATCATGCTGTATAAGTTAAGTAAATAAGCTACATAAATAGTTACTAGTGTGACAACAGCAGTAACCTGAGGAAAATGAAGACGGCCTGTCTATACGACACTCCATTAAGGTTTTCATAGAAGTCCAGATAGGGTTTAATACTGTCAATCAGGCCGGGGTGCATCTTGTCCATTTCATCAAAGATAAACATTGAGCGAGCGCAGATGGACACGTTTCCTCTTATCCACTGCTGTAACTGCATCTGCGCATACACACACCCAAATATAACTATTAACAACTTAACACATACTACATATGCGATGTGAAGGAACACTTTACACACAAGACAACAGAGATATGATCTGATACTGGTGTGAAAATGTTTGACATAATATTTCATTTGAAATTAAGGAATTATTTTTTTATTAGATGATGTATAATGAAACATAAAATATGAAATTCATTTCAATCTGATTTGATTATTGATGTGTGTGGTCCTGGTATATGTTATGGGGACCAAATGTCCCCACAAATATAGTAATACCAGTAAATTGGGGACATTTTTCTGTCCCCATAAGAAAACAAGCTTATAAACCATATAGAATGATCTATTTTGAAAATCTAAAATAGAAAAGTTTTCTATGATGGTTAGGTTTATAGAGGTATGGTTAGTGCAGAGGGACAGAATATACAATTTGTACAGTATTAAACCATGATGTCTATGGAATGTCCACATAAAACATGTAAACTAAACAGCGCGCGCAGGTGTGTTGTTACCTTGTATTTTTCGATGTGCACCTCATGAGGAAAATGTGCCATTGCTGTAAACAGATGGACGAAACTGCTGGACATTCCTTTCTTGTAAGTATTTTCAGCAATGAGCTGGCTCACAAAGTTCTTCCCTGTACCGGTCCAACCATGCAGGGACAGAACCAGCGGCTTCTTTGGGTTTTCATTGTTCATAAAGCCAGTGACGGCTTTTAGGATGACCTGAGCCGCCACATGCTGCCCGAACAGCTTCGTATCGAGGTCATGCTTCAGTCCTGTGGACGAGACAACGGACTGACAAGTTAAGAAAAGCATCAAATAAACACAGGATATCAGACGTGGAACATGCATACACAGAAAAGTATAGTTTTACAGTAAAAGCACACACTTCTTCAAAACATAATGCACAAACACACATGTTTATATGTCCAGACAGATCCACACTGATCACAAATGCCACTACAAAACAATTTCCTTTGTTTACATTGTGAAAGGTTAAAATAAACAACAACCACACGTCTGCATTAACTTCCTTAAGCTAAAAAACGTTAAAAATAGTTTAACAGTTTAATAAATTAGTAAGAGTAAAACAGACTAACATTTGCGCGCATTTTTGACGCATTGTTGGCATTTGCTAGTGGAAATATTACTCAAAAATATGTTGATCCAGATCATAACCTGAGTCGAACCAAAGCGTTGCGCAAAGCCTGATCACATTCATATTACCTGTTGCATTGAAGTTGATCCATGTTTTGTCACACGATTCAAATAAATAACGATAAATGGTTTTTCCGAGAGCTGCAGCTCCTGCGCCCGCGCCCACAATCAGAGAAGTGGACACAGGCTCTATCGCTTTCACAACCACCCCTGAGATCAAGATCCACTGCAGCAGTGCAATGTATATTCGATGACGCCTTTCTCTCATTTTACTAACTAAGACATCAATACTTTTTAAATCGGAAACTGAAAGAAAACATCAAGCCTCCAACTCAACAACCGCTACTTCCTAATGGGAGAGTGACGTCAACTGAGCGCGACCCA
>JAZGTI010002531.1:2258-35835 GCA_036877585.1 Botia kubotai
ATCTCCAACTCCATTTGCAGAAATGCAGCCCCAAACGTTCAAGGAACCTCCACCGTGCTTCACTGTTGCCTGCAGACACTCATTATTGTACCGCTCTCCAGCCCTTCAACGAACAAACCACAAACCGCCTTCTGCTACAGCCAAATATTTCAAATTTTGACTCATCAGTCCAGAGCACCTGCTGCCATTTTTCTGCACCCCAGTTCCTATGTTTTCGTGCATACTATGACTGGCCGTGTGACATTGATGATCATTAGCACCTGTTTGGTATAACTAGTTGATCATACACCTGATTTTAAATCCCTGACTTTGTGCAAGTGTACCTATAAGAATTGATGCTGGTTTGAAGGCTAAAGGTAGTAACACCAGATATTGATTTGATTTAGATTTTAAGAATTGACAAAAATAAACAATCATTATTTATATTTCTAAAAGCATTCTTTGTTTACAGCGTTTTTTCACACCACTATACTGTATATAGTTATATTATATATAGTAGTTTTATATATATATATATATGTATATATATGTATATATATATATATATGTATATAGTTTGTGTGTGTGTGTGATCCTTCATTCCAGTTTTACTGACTATTGAGGAGCCTGGGGGAGAAAGCTATTGCACAGTCTGGTTGTGAGGGTCCGAATGCTACTTTACCATCTGCCAGATGGTAGAAGGGTAAAGTGTGTATGGGAGGGGTGTATGGGATCATCCACAATGCTAATGGCTTTGCAGATGCAGCATGAGGTGTAAATGTCCATGATGGAGGGAAAAGAGACCCCGATGATCTTCTCAGCTGTCCTCCATAGCCGCTAAAGGGTCTTGCGGTCCGAGACGGTGCAATTCCCAAACCAGGCAGTGATGCAGCTGCAGAGGATTCTCTCGATGGTCCCTCTGTAGAACGTGGTGAGGATGGGGGGTGGAAGATGTTCTTTTCTCAGTCTTCTTAGAAAGTATAAGCGCTGCTGGGATTTCTTGGTTATAGAGATAGTGTTAAGTGACCAGGTGAGGTTCTTCTCTACGTAAACACCTAGAAACTTTGTGCTCTTGACGATCTCCACAGAGGAGCCATCGATGTTCAGCAGAGAGTGAACTCTGAAGTCAACATCCATCTCTTTATTTTTGTCCACATTCAGAGACAGGTTGTTGGCTCTGCACCAGTCCGTTAGCCGCTGCACCTCATCTTTGTAAGCTGACTCGTCGTTCTTGCTAATGAGACCCACTACAGTTGTGTCATCGGCGAACTTGATGATGTGATTCGAGCTATGCATTGCTACACAGTCGTGAGTCAGCAGAGTGGACAGCAATGGACTGAGCACACAACCCTGGGGGGCTCCAGTGCTCAGTGTGGTGGTGTCGGAGGTGCTGTTCCCGATCCGGACTGACTGAGGTCTCCCAGTCAGGAAGTCCAGGATCCAGTTGCAGAGGGAGGTGTTCAGGCCCAGCAGGTTTAGCTTTCCAATCAGATGCTGGGGAATGATTGTGTTGAAAGCTGAACTGAAGTCTATGAACAGTATTCGAACATATGTGTCTTTATTGTCCAGGTGTGTGAGGGCCAGGTGGAGGGTGGAAGTGATGGCGTCATCTGTTGACCAGTTGGGGCGGTAAGCTAACTGCAAAGCATCCAGAGAGGGGGGCAGTAGGATCTTTATGTGCCTCATGACGAGCCTTTTGAAGCACTTCATAATGATGGGTGTAAGTGCAACGGGACGGTAATCATTGAGGCATGACTCAGGAGACTTCTTTGGCACAGGGACAATGGTGGTGGCTTTGAAGCACATTGGCACAACGGTGGTGCGCAGGGAGGTGTTGAAGATGTCTGTGAAAACATCTGCCAGCTGGTCTGCACATCCTGGAATGTTGTCTGGGCCAGCAGCCTTCCGCGGGTTGACTCTATGTAGCGTCTGCCTCACATCGACTGTGCCTTCTGTGCCTGAGCGTAGAAGTTGTTCAGCACATCTGGGAGGAAGGCATCACTGTCACAGGCAGGTGATGTTGTCCTGTAGTTGGTGATGGCCTGGATGCCCTGCCACATGCGCTGTGTGTCTTTGCTGGTCTTGAAATGGTTTTGGATTTACTGAACGTGTGTGCGCTTTGCCTTCCTGATACCCCTGGACAGTTTGGCCCTCGAGTCTCGGGTCCTCAGTAGCGCACGCACCTCTGCAGTCATCCACGGTTTCTGGTTGGAGTGTGTGGTGATGATCTTGGAGACGGTGATGTCATCAATGTACTTGCTGATGTAGCAGGTCACTGATGTTGTGTATTCCTCCAAGTTGGTGAAGTCGCTATCATCATGAACGTAATTAGCTGTTAAAAGCGTATTAGGTAGGTTGCATTAACTGTTTATAAATTTACAGTGTATAAAATAAAAGTTTATGTTGTAAATTGATAAATATTTACTGCTGTTTGTTAATGCAATTATCACTTAAATTTTTCCCTCATACATTTAAGGCATTTAAACCCATTCATAACCCCAAATATTAAATTTCAGAGTGTTATTAAAGCCATTTTGTTCCTGTGATGATTGTTCCAGTTTTTGTACTGTCAAACCAAATTAAAGTATCTAACTACAAACAGGTAAAGCTCTACAAACAGGTAAACACACAAACTTCCTGAAAGCTACATAATATTTCTGAAGCAATTAAGTCTTTACATTTACAGAGACAGAGACAGAAATATTATGGCAGTATTGAAAAACAAAAAGTCAGTTTACACAGATATGTTAAAACACACTCAGCACATACTTGACTTTGATATATGGAACCCCAAACCACCATCTGTCCGAAGAAATGCCAGATTGTCTTCGATTTATAATCTTGACTTTTACTCACATGTACATGAGTTTACACGAGCAGGAGCTAAAAACAGAGATTAGGAAGCTGAAACTCAAGGTAGAAGTCATGATGGACCTACTGGTAGATGCTTATGTCCAGATGGATGTCTTAAAGAGCCCACAAGAAATGCCAACCAAACTAAACAATCTTGCTGAACATGAGATTTCTGGCAGGATGTTCACAAAAACTAGTCTATCTTAACGGCTTTACAGAGGATTTGTGATAGATGATAGGCAGGTTTAACCAGCTGTTCCAAAATAAATGACACACCGTAAAAAAAGCACAAGACCTATGGAACAGTTTTCAGGTAGTGTTTGCAAAGAACATCCAAAAAATGCAAATGTGATGGAGTCAGTCTGGAAAAAGGACCATATAATATGTAGTGTCATATTCATGTCACTATAAATACTAAATTGAGGAAGAACAACAAATCCTGACCTGAATGTTTGAGGTGTATAAATACAATGCTGCCTTGTTTGTGTTTAAAACCATTATAATTTTAGTACAATAATGTCAGAAAAAAACAATAATTTATTATCAAAAAGACTATTCAACCACTGTTGACCTTAGAATTTATAAAGTAATTTTTATGCTAAAGAATTTTGCAATGTATTTGTTGTATATATCAATTTACTGCCTCATACCACTATTACCGAAATAGAATTCAAAATCACACATCTAAGTAAAATATCTTCAATCACATTATTAAATTAACCCCAGTGCAATATACTTAATCACCTTTGAACCGTGAAGCTATGATTTATCATAAATTGCTCCTAAGTCATCACACTGTCAGATGATTAATCAAATATATTAAGAGCTGTTAATATTATTAGAAAGCCATTTGGGGAAAATAGCTTTTTTCTGACAGTTATATCAGTATGTTTTCAGGACAAATTTTATTTGGTGAGAAACATAACCTTTAAGCAAGATGACATTTATGATGGAAACCAAGCAAAAAAATAGGCAGTTTGGATATTAGATGTTTCTCAAAAAGATGATGGCGACCAGTGCCAAAAATGTAATTCAGAATAAAAATAGATTTGGTCAATTTAGATATAAAAACAGTTTAACTGGAGTTTGACTGAAGTATTGTAGTATTTAAGGGTTAGGATTAAGAAATGTCTTTTACTGCCCTGATTCTTTGGGCCTGAGATGAGAATATGCAATTCCGTAAAAGATTTTGTTGCTGCTTCTCCAAATTTTGTGTAATTCTCACCAAAATTGGATTTAAATTAGTTATGTTGAAGAAAACTTAACGTCAATCAAAAATTAGATAAGACGAGGTATCTTTGTAACAGTTTGGGACAAATCTGGTTGCATTATCTGTAAAATGGTTATTTTGTTCATAACTTGTGGAGTGGTTGTTGGAAGCAGCAGAATTTTGTGGACACAGCATTGTTGTTTATGGATTCCTTGGGTTATCTGCTGGTACTAATCTGCTACCGATCGAGATGGGAAGGATGTGTAGCAGGTTATTAAGGATCGAGATGGAAAGGTGCTCACAAGTGAGGAGAGTGTACAGAGAAAATGGAAGGAGTACTTTGAAGTGTTGATGAGTGAGGAAAATGAGAGGGAGAAAAGGGTAGAATAGGTAAACAATGTGTAGCAGGAAGTTCAAAAGATTCATACAAACGAAGTTAGGATGGCTTTGAAGAGGATGAAAAGAGGAAAGGCGGTGGGTCCTGATGAGATACTGGTGGAGGTGTGGAAATTGTTTAACAGGATTTTAGTGAGTGAGAAGATGCCTGAGGAATAGAGGAGGAGTGTAATGGTGCCTATCTTTAAGAACAAGGGTGGTGTGCAGAGTTGCAACAACTACAGAGGCATAAAGTTGATGAGTCATACAATGAAGGTATGGGAAAGAGTAGTGGAAGCTAGGTTAAGGAGGCTAGTAGGTATTTGTGAGCAGCAGTATGGCTTTATGCCCAAAAAGAGCATTACAGATGCAATCTTTGCTCTGAGAATGTTGATGGAGGAGTACAGATATGGTCGTAGGGAGCTGCATTGTGATTTTGTAGACCTGGAGAAAGCATATGACAGGGTACCAAGAGAAGAGCTGTGATATTGTATGAGGAAGTCAGGAATAGCAGAGAAGTATGTCAGGGTGGTGCAGGATATGTATGAGGGAAGCAGGACAGTAGTGAGGTGTGCAGTAGGTCAGACAGAGGAGTTCAAAGTGGAGGTGGGACTGCATCAGGGATCAGAGCCCCTTCTTGTTGAGCTGTGGTGATGGATCATTTGACAGACGAGGTCAGACAGGAATCTACTTGGACAATGTTGTTTGCAGATGACATTGTCATATGTAGTGAGAGCAGGTGGAGGTAAACCTGGAGAGGTGGAGGTTTGCACTCGAGAGAAGGGGAATGAAAGTCAGTCGTGGCAAGATCGAGTACATGTGTTTGAATGAAAGAGAGGGAAGTGGAACAGTGAGATTACAGGGTGAAGAGGTAAAGAAGGTACAGGAGTTGAAGTACTTGGGGTCGGCAGTCCAAAGCAATGGAGAGTGTGTAAAAGAGGTAAAGAAGCGAGTGCAGGCAGGTTGGAATGGGTGGAGAAATGTGTCAGGAGTGATGTGTGACAGGAGAATATCAGCTAGAATTAAGGGGAAGGTGTACAAGACAGTGGTGAGACCAGCTATGATGTATGGTTTAGAGACAGTGGCGCTGAGGAAGAGACAGGTGGCAGAGCTGGAAGTAGCAGAACTGAAGATGTTGAGGTTTTCTTTGGGAGTGACGAGGTTGGAAAAGATTAGGAACAAGTTCATCAGGGGGACGGCTCATGTTAGATTTTTTGGGGAAAAAGTCAGGGAAGCCAGATTAAGGTGGTTTGGACATGTACAAAGAAGGTATAGTGAATATATTGGAAGGAGGATGTTAGAAATAAAACTAACAGGCAGAAGGCAAAGAGGAGGTATATGGATGTAATAAATGAGGACATGAAGTTAGTGGGTGTGAGTGAAGAGGATTTAGATAATAGGGTCAGGTGGAGACAGATGATTCGCTGTGGTGACCCCTAAAAGGGAACAGCCGAAAGGAGAAGAAGAGTGGGCTACAAACTGCTTACATTATGGTAACGGCAGGACATTTCTGGAAAACTGTCTAAGCAGGAGTCCAATCACAACTAGGCCAGCTTTACCAATCAAAGCATTTTGGAAGGAGTGGCTTTACTAATAATGTAAAATATGTAACAAAATGTAATTCAAGTACACCCCAAATTGCATAATATGAATAATTTAAATGCTTTTACACAAAATTAGGAGTTTGAAATTGAATATTGTGCTTTTGGTTTCTATATTTTAAAGTTAATCTTGTATCCTATGTCATACATCTTGTGGCCAGAATAATAATTCTGTATTAATATTACAGGTGTTTTTGAGTTTCTTTGAGTTTCCAGTGACCTGAACACATTGTTGGATATTACATTACATTATGTCCCAGTGTCTAATTTGAATATAATGCTCTGTTGTTCATTTTCAGGTTTTTAGTCCATTTGTCTTCACTTTTTGTTTCAGTGGTGACCTCTTGTTCATCACTACTGCCTGTATTTTCCTGATAGAGACTTGTTTGTTGCATGCTTTGCATATTTGTTCATAAGCTGAGCACTTTTTAATTCGTATTGGTTATCACATCATAAACATTTCATGTTTGCCTTGTAGTGACTTTCCATTAAATGCAATCTACTTTTCTATTCACTGTGGTCTGCCTTAAGCAACAATCTTGCATGAACATTTTCATCACTCATACAGTTCTATCCCTAAAACAGAATCAGTCAAAATGGCCAAATTTACAGTCTTTAGCCATGTGTTTAAGATATGTGACATATTAATCAGTTGTTTCCTGTGGGCCTTGCACTGTCATGAAAAATATGTGGTGAGTGCAGATTCTTTCTGGGTTCAGAGTATTCTTTAAATTTCTTTATTAGTTTAATGATTTTATTCACCTTTTGCTTCTGTGAATTGGAATGTGTTGTACACTTTAATGGCTTCTTCACCTGCAATATGAATAAATGCAAGACACTGTACTGTCTCTGATAACTCTGTTACTCCAATAGCAATAAGATACAATTCACATTTCTGAAGCCATACCTTTCAGTTTTCTGCCAAGTTGCCTTAAAGACTGAAAGCTGATGGTGGTTGCAGTAGTGTAGTTTGCACATTTTATTTCTTATTTCTCATTTCTGACACCATGTTATGTCTATTATATATTTTGTAGATGACTGTCAGCCAAATGACCAGACGGACCAGCACAAGACAACAAACGCGAGGGGAATAAATACAAAATGAGTAACAAGGGAACGAGGAGGCGGGGGAATGACGTAAGACCGGAGCACATGGCCGATGAATATGCAATTGCCATGTGCTACCACACATAACGCACACCCAGAGCGCGAGTCCAGGCTCCGCCCTAAAGCGAAACTAAACATAGACAGATAGGACGGAGTCTGATCTTCGCGCTCTGACACGTAACAAGACAAAGTGAGGATCCTGGCGAAGCGCGATTTCAAAGACTACACAGAGCCAGGATCCTGACACTGTCAATGATTTCACCTGGTTACAGGTAACACAAACATACAACACGCGTGACTTTCATTTTCTTGTGTTGCAGCAGCTCAGGATTCCACTAGTATGCAAATAATAACATCTTTTGGCATGCAAATAGATATTTTTTGTGTGCATTCTCACTTTGTAAATTCTCAATTATAAATATAATGTAAATATAAAAAATATAATCTACTGTAAAGTCACAGTTTGAAAGACAATGATTAGAAATATTAGAGCTGAATAATGATCTTTCTCCTTTCTCCTAAAGGCTCTTTCTCCTTTCTCTCTTTAACACTAATGTGCACACCTCTGTCTGTGTTTAATGTTTAATGTAGTGAATGTTTTTCTTGGCTTTCTCTTATCAGCAGCAGGATGCAGAGAGCTGCTTGTTAAAGGTGTCATGTCGCCACTCTATGACGCTGAAAGCTTTCATTTCCTCCTGCTGTCCTCAGCTGCTGCTTGCTGATGGAGCTACATTACTACATAGCTACATTACAGTATGAAATATTAAGTAACATGTGGTGTGTATGTGTGGGTGGCTTAAACACACACACACACATACATTATATTGCCAAAAGTATTCGCTCATCCTTCCAAATAATTGAATTGAGGTGTTCCAATCCCTTCCATGGCCCCAGGTGTATAAAATGAAGCACCTAGGCATGCAGACTGCTTCTAGAAACATTTGGGAAAGAATGGGCCACTTTCAGGAGCTAAGTGAATTCCAGCGTGGTACTGTGATAGGATGCCACCTGTGCAACAAGTCCAGTCGTGAAATTTCCTCGCTACTAAATATTCCACAGTCTTATACACTTATAACAAAGTTATAAGACATAAGACACGCTTCCACTTTGGTATTACAACAAAGTGGAAGCGATTGGGAATGACAGCAACTCAGCCACGAAGTGGTAGGCCACGTAACATGACAGAGTGGGGTCAGTGAATGCTGAGGTGCATAGAGCGCAGAGGTCACCAACTTTCTGCAGAGTCAATCGCTACAGACCTTCAAAGTTCATGTGGCCTTCAGATTAGCTCAAGAACAGTGCGTAAAGAGCTTCATGGAATGGGTTTCCATGGCTGAACAGCTGCATCCAAGCCATACATCACCAAGTGCAATGCAAAGCGTTGGATGCAGTGGTGTAAAGCATGCCACCACTGGGCTCTAGAGCAGTGGAGATGCGTTCTCTGGAGTGACGAATCACGCTTGTCAGTCAAATTTCCAGATGGAGGAGTCTGGGTTTGGAAGTTGCCAGGAAAACGGTACTTCTTTGACTGCATTGTGCCAACTGTGAAGTTTGGTGGAGGGGGGATTATGGTGTGGGGTTGTTTTTCAGGAGCTGGGCTTGGCCCCTTAGTTCCAGTGAAAGGAACTCTGAATGCTTCAGCATACCAGGAGATTTTGGACAATTCCATGCTACCAACTTTGTGGAAATAGTTTGGGGATGGCCCCTTCCTGTTCCAACATGACTGCGCACCAGTGCACAAAGCAAGACCAATAAAGACATGGATGAGCGAGTTTGGTGTGGAAGAACTTGACTGGCCTGCACAAAGTCCTGACCTCAACCCGATAGAACACCTGATAGAAGACTGCGAGCCAGGCCTTCTCGTCCAACATCAGTTTCTGACCTCACAAATGCGCTTCTGGAAGAATGGTCAAAAATTCCCATAAACACCCTTTCTAAAAATTGTGAAAGCCTTTACAGAAGAGTTGAAGCTGGTATAGCTGCAAAGGGGGGCCGACATCATAAACCCTATGTATTAACAATGGAATGTCACGTAGTTTGCGTCTAAAGGCAAATGAGCGAATACTTTTGGCAATATAGTGTGTCACTCACTCAGCTTCTCATACTGTAATCTGAGGTTTTTGTTCATTGTCAGCTCTATCAGCAAGCAGCAGCTATATAATTTTTGGAGAAGCATCTAACTGATTGTGTAATTATTAAATAAATAATGAAAAAGTAACTTGTTACTGATCATTCTACTCTAATTTGAAACAGCTGAGCTGCTGTCACTAGTTAATAGCAGTGTTGCTTTGGTAGTTATTCCTCAGCACTTTTGATTGTATTGTATTCTGTAAATTAACATTTATGCATTTCACAGACGCTTTTGTCGAAAGCACATTCCAGGCAAACTTTGAATTATAGTTTAACCCATGCAAATGTCAGGTTTCCATTGTGGTATGAGAGTCAATAGGGCCAATTATGTTAAGACCCCAACAGGAGTCATACAAACATGAATGCTTTCCTCTCTCTTCCTCTCTTCCTCTCTCTCTCTCTCTCTCTCTCTCTCTGTCATACACACAGGTGCACACTTTTTAACTTCACATTAATTTCAACACTGACCTGGCTGCCTGGATAGGAAGTTGTGTTTGGCAACAGGAAAAGAATCGTATGGGATTTTTGCTGCTTCCTGTTGCAGGAAACGCGTTCAAGGATGCAGTGGGGTTGTGTGGAGGGGTGCTGTGGGAGGCTAAATTAGTAAGTGCAAGTAAATGCATCTGTATGACAACAAGCACAGAGTAATGTGTTCAATACAACTCTATCATATTAGAGGTATATTAAGCCTATCTAAGAGCTTTCAGAGAAATGAGAGATGCGCTTGTTTGTCTTTTTATTCCATTGTCGGTCCCTTCAAAACCTCTAAAGTCTCCACAGTGGAAACGTTCTGCACAAAATCTACCTCCACCAATACAACACTGCAAAACATACACTTATATCAGAATAACTCCTCACTTAAATAATTTTACACTGTGATTCCTTTATAAAAGACTGACTGATGCTGACATACACAATACATGAACGTTGCATCCGGTTGGTTTCACTCCAGAACACATGACCATTGCTGACTGGTCAACATTCTGACTGGTCATAACACTCTTAATGTGACAAAGTGTCAGTGTGTTGTGGTGAAGGACTGTTTTGCAGTTATATACCTTTAATACTTCTAATAGATGGTCTATATAAGTCAGCAATTGAATTCTTGTCTGCAGTATCATATACCACTAGGCTGCTGGGTCCCATATCCTTGCAGAGTCAGGCTGCATACTTCACAAAGTATTTTTGTTCAATAGATAAACTATTTAATTCAGTTCTGCCTAATAAATCATTTCATGTACAGAGCAAAAGTACACCCATCAAGACCCAGACCATGTCTTACACCCCTCAACACCTAGATCAAAACTAAAACCCCTGAGACCCAGACCAAGACAGAAACGGTCATTGTCATTGTCTTGATTTTAGATACTGATGCATAAATAGGATTAACTAATTCAGGAACACAGTTCCTAGCTTGGATGTGTCCCTACATAAATGGTATGAATGTATATAAATTAATGTTATATACAGCTTAGTAAAAAGTTAGTTTGGACCCACCAAGACATTAAGTGTTAAAAGCCTGACCAGTACACATGCAGACCAGGATCATGTTTATATGGTTTTAAAATATACTGAGACCAAGACCACAAGATCAAGTCTTCAACTCTGGTGATGAGTATGTTCTGGTGTATTGAGACCATAAGTACTGATCAGTTAAATTCACAGATGTCCATCCTCCTTAAAGTACAAATACAATTGGGGTCATATGTTTACATATGCCATGAATAATCTTCAAAACATTTATAATTAAAAAAATCAACAGATTGGTGTCAATTGCTATATTTTGTCTTCTGGGAAGATTTTTTCAAAATTTACATTTATACATTTGGCAGATGCTCTTACTCAAAGCAACTTACAGTTATACAAGTTATACATTTTGTCAGTGAATGTGCTCCCTGGGAATCAAACCCATCTTTGCATTTTTGGGGTATGTGTACTTTCATGAGTATAATTTTAAGTCTTTAATTTTACTTGTACTTGAGTACAAATTAAGCTAAGTAATTTAGTTATTTTTAAAATCACAATTCGTTACGGAGTACTGAATTAATATTTTAACCACAACCATTTCAGCCAATAGAATAATCTCATTTTAACGGACCAATGAAAAGCCTGGTACGTTGTTTGAACCAATAAACAAGTTCCGGCGACTGCAGATTTACGTGAGCTGACCGTCATCGTACAGTCAAGAAGTTATTGATTGACACATGGAGATTCAAGACAGCAATAATGAATCTGAAGAATGCAGAAATTACGAAGAAATAGCAGAGGATGAGTGCCCATGGCCACACCTGGAGGAGCTGTTCACCTATAGAGGGAGGAAAGGGGACAGTGTGCTGATGCAGTGTAAACAATGTCTGCCATCTGCTGTGATTTCGATTTCAAGACTTCAGCCTCTAATCCAAAAAAACACATTATGGTAAGAAGACTTATAATTGTATTTTTGTGATATTTTATTTATTTATTAATATGTTTAGGCACTAGGCAGTGTTGTTCTGTGGTTTCTGACGGTTTGGTTCGGTTCGCCCGATTAGGTTAATAGCAAAGTTTCTCCATAATTTGCAAGTGATTTTAATCCCCTCAAGTCGGCAAAGGCGTTGGCGCGTTTTGCTGCATTTTTTCGTCTTTTCGTTAAATCGTCTTTTGATCGTACAGATAAGATAAAGGCATCATTTGAAACTGTAAAGGGTCTATTTTTATTTGTGTATATTTCTGTAGTCTTTATACTCACAATAGCAAAACATTGCTGTAAAATAATTGCGGCGCACTATTGATAAGATAATCATCACTAGAACATGTAAATCCATTATCATTGTAATACAGACCGTATTAATTAATGAATTCCTCATTTGTTTATTTGTTCTTATTTCATTGCTTACTGTGTACTTGTTTTAATATCTTAAATATATATTAGTAAGGCATCTGTTTTTCCTTATTGTAAGTGTTATGTAATGAATGGAAAATATATATAGGCTGATTAACCTATAATTTAATTTGTATAATTAAAAAAATACAAAAGTGTTTTTATTATAAAACATAATGGTAAGAAGACTTACAACTTTATTTTTGTGACGTTGTTTTATTTATTTTTATTTTTTATATATATATGTTTAGGGGTGTTGTTCTGTGATTCGTATATAAACCACACCTGACAGTTCAGTTAATGCTGTTTACAAAGTTTCAAAAGTGTTTATAGTATCTTTAAATGTGTTTTGTAAAATGTGTTTTATTGTCTGGATCTTGTCTGATTCAGCAATTATGGATAATTCAATAAATACCACCAGCTAAAAAGTAATTAGTAGGGTTGCACGGTTTACCGGTACTACGGTAGTATCGCGATACTAAGGGTCCAAAATACTAGCGGTGCCACTGTATTTTTTTAAACGGTAGTATCGTCATTGCGCTTCTCTAAGTAATGTTGTATGTGGCCTGTGGTGCAGTTGCTAAATTGTTCGAACACTTGTGCCTGAAGTGCTCAAAATACTGTGCAGAAATCGCCTTATATGCCATATACGGTATTGTGCGTTTTCTGATGCTTCAGTTCAAACACGCATCTGATTCAGTTTATTTATGATATATTTAGCTTCATGACAGTTCTTGAGGTTTTTTTTAATAGCCAGTTATTCATTCTCATTAAACAAGGATTCTGAGGACAATTTTGTCTGTTTTCATTTATATCTTCTTATTTCTGAAAATTGCTTCATTTCGTAGATTTAAATTAAGAATTAATACAATAGTAATAATACAATTAATACAACTTCAGCTGGTATAGTATCGTAACGTGTTTATGGTATCGTGACAACCCTAGTAATTAGTACTCTTGAGTAGTTTTTATGAAGAGTAATTTGTACTTTTATGTAAGTACTTACTTGTAATTGAGTATAATTTCAGCAATGTAACGGTACTTGTAATTGAGTATACATTTTCAGTACTCTTTCCACCACTGCTAAAGGTTTGTAGCCACCCTTTATCTTGATTACAGCTCATCACAGTCTAGGCCGGGGTCTTCAGTTCATGTTCCTGGAGGTCCAAAAACCAGTAGTTTAGCTCCAGCCAACATACCTGACTGGATGTTTCTAGCAGTACCAAAAACCTTAGCTTGTTCAGGTGCTTTATTAGGGTTGGAACTAAACTCTGCAGGTTTGTGGACCTTGTTGGAGACCTTACTGATTTGGGCATTTACTGAACCAATGACAGTATAACAGGATGCTGCAGGCCATGATCGTGGTGGTGCCCATAACTATATTTTTTAGCCCTGAGGTAAAAAAATATGTTGAATTTAATTTTGGAAGGAAACATGCTAAAATGTGTAATTTTTTGCACTTGCTTTAAATAAAGCCAACTGAATATGTATTTTGCTGTTACTGCAATTTTTATGAAAGGATCCCATATTTTTATCATGTGGATGTCTGTGGCAGAGATTGTGTTCTAGGTAAGAATGTAAAAAATGAAAAATGTAGGCACAATTTATATTTGTCCTCATATGTTCAGCATTTTAGTATGAAAGCCTTTAGAAGGTTTTTGAGATAACTGGAAACATAAATTCAGTCAAGCATGTCCACACTTTAGAATGCTAGTGTAGTTGGTGAGCTTTTTTTAAAGCAATAGTTTTCAAAGGACAGCAAAAATTACCATCAATATTTCAGGTTTTCCTGACTGTAAGACGTCCAGGAAGGAAAGTGTTAAATATATTTGCTTATTTAAAAGACATTATTTTATAAAATGTATAAATATTCTCCAGCTCCTATATTTTAATCTTTACATGTCCCACTCTTCTTGCTGCTTTTGTCACAAAGAATGTGTTCTGGTGCTAATTTAGTGTTGTACATGTGTGCAGTAAAATATGAGCTTTTGAAATAGCAGGGTGACACTATTCCCCAGTTCTCTATTCTCTGCTGCTGTTTAAAACATTTATCTAATTCTTAAGTAATTGTAGCTGTGACTTCTGATGTTTGCTACAAAACTAAAAGATTTCAAATGGTAACAGATGTTTAAAAGTGTGTTTAAAAACACAGATTTTTTTTCCTTACCTACAATTTTTGCCTGGCAAGTGATTTCAAACAAATTATATCTTGGGATCAGAAGAAGATACTATAAATACATGTAACATACAAATTTAGCATATTAAACAAAACTATTTCTTGTTGATACTTTTAAGTATTGAATAAAAAATATTTATAGACTAATCATTACTTTATAGTCACACTAAACTTTATAGAATAAAGGGGGGCTCTCGTGTGCCCTGTAGCCCACATTACCTCACACGCAGACACAGATGGTTAAAACCTGATCCTGTTTTATCCAAATTTTTTATCTTTTCCATCTTCTTTCATCCTCATCTTTTATTCTACTTCAACGAATAAGCTCAGTCATGCAGGACTCTCAGTGATAAGACATTGAGACATAGTCCATCAATATGTATCACTTTGTCAAACAATGTATGAATTTCATTGTTATTTGTAATTCTTTATCTGTTTGATTCTGTTTGATCCATTTAAAGATAAAAGACTGTCTGTTAGGAATGTGGTGTGCAATTGGTCAACATTCCTTTCAGGCCTCAGATGAGACAATTTGACCTCAAGATTATAAAAATACTGCTTATGTGTGTTGTTATTGTTTCCTTTCCTCTGTCAAAACATCAACAACAGTGACAGTTTGGCTCTTGTGTCTGGTTTACTGTGTCACGTCCATTGTTTGAGCAATACAATGATGTTTAGCCCCTCATCGTAATGAGATAAAGGAAGGTGGAGGTAAGGGAAATCGGGAGGGGGCATTACCGGGAGTTGGGGTAGGTTAGTGGTTGAGAGGCAGATGAAACACACACACACAAAGTGTGGTTTGTGTGGACTGTGGTCTAATTAAACTCACATATGCTGTTTTGAAAGGAACCTTAGTGCAGCAATGTGGAAGCCAGATACAGGATATTGTGGGACTTTTGTGAAATACAAAAAAAGGGAGCTGTACAAAAATACACAGAGATTGAGCAAAATGAACCTCATTGCCTTTGAATGATTCTACTTTAGGAAAAGCTGACCTGAGCATGTGTGGTGTTAAAAAAAAGTTACACAGATATGTTTGTCTGTATATCTGTTTTACTCTTTTACTTTGATGCTGTTTACATACTTATCACTGAATTAAATATTAGCAAATATATCCTTATGGGTCAGTCTCAAAAAACATTTTAAGACAAACCTTTTTTAAGATTTATTACAACTTGAAGACATTATTTTGTTTTTTTCATAACAATTTTTTATTTCATTTACAATTTATTTATTTTTTTCATAACAATTAAGCATTTAGTAGCAATTAAGCATTTAAGCATTTTACAATTAATTAACAATTAAGCATTTAATAGGCACTATTGTGACTATTCTTCATTACAAATTATATAATTAGCCTTCAGTGAATTCAAGAGTAAAAATAAAAGTAAATAAAAATAAGTCAAAAGTAAAAATGCATTTTAGAATTGATTAGTATTTAGTATGCTCCTCTGTTTTTATTACAGCAAGTAACCAAGCTGATATAGACATATTTGACATTTTTATACAAAAAGAAAATTAGCTTTTTTAGTATTAACTACATTACATATTTTTTTCTGTTTATACTGAGTTTAATTTAAGGTCCTATGTTAGGTTTAATTCAGTCACTGATGACAGACGCTATAGACCACAACACTTATTGTGTTTATTTAGACAGTTTGGAGAAGCAGTGAAGTCAGATGTGTAAAAGGTGAAATGTGTGAGGCAGTGAATGAAAGTGGGATCATGTTTCTCTAAAAGCACATTGTTGTTTCCAGCCTAATTTCTTCAGAGTCCATTCCTTGCCTATTGGCGGAGTTAAGCACTGTTCTACACTCCTCCCTCACTGTTTGTGGTTGGCTCACAGGTCCTTTCTCATTACATGTACCATCCCAGCTCTCTAGGTTCCACAGTTCCTCACTGTATCCTGACTGTTGTGCTGGGCCGAGAAACAGCGACTGTGTGTGAGTGAGTACTGTTGAAGAATAACCCTGATTTAACTGAATGCTTGATAGCTACATTTATACAACACAAGACTATAGAAATTGTCCTTTCCATAAATATTTTTGTTGTGCAAATAGTGATTGATATTTGACATGATAATTTGTTAAAGAAATTGTTTTATTTTTCTGATGATGGACAATTAGTTTTTTCTTATCTGTGATTTTTAGTGTTTATTTCAGATAACGCTTTTTATATCAACAATTTAAAAGTCTGTATGATTTACTGTAAATAATCATTTATAGAGCACTGTGTTGTAGTGGTACTGTTTTTGTATTTTTTAAAAGAAACTGCTTATCTTTTCTCATTTTAGAGCAAAGAGCAGATAGATGATGTATAAGCTAAGTATATGAGGAGAAAATTGAATTTCTGATCAGTACTAGAATGCTTATTTAGGGCCTTAGCACATGTGACTGTATGTAAAAGGAAACAGGAAATCTCACACACAGTCATGCTTGAGGTTTTTTTCATTCTGGCGACTCTTCTTAAGTGGCCACCCTGTCATGCCTACTATATGGGTTCTATTCCCACAATTATTGAATATCAAGTCTGGGAAGAACAGCCCTCAGGGACAAGGGTGGGCAGACTCCTGGATGACCTGCGCCAGCGCGGTGAGATGGGGTCACTGGAAAACTTCCAGTTTGTAGAGCGTGGACATACCTTACCAGTCACAGTTAATGCAAAGGATGGTACTGTGTCAACACTAGGTAGGCTGGATCGAGAAGAGCTATGCTGGGGAGCAGAGCTTTGTGAACTAGCCTTTAGTGTTCTCTACAGAAAAAGTGGTGCTATGCACTTCCTTTCAGTTCATGTGAAGATTATGGACCTAAATGATCACAGTCCAGTCTTCCCCAGTCCAGTGCAGGAGGTTGAGATCTCTGAAACAGCTGTACTGAGAATGCGCATCCCTCTGGATCGTGCTGTAGATCCAGATGCTGGACCTAATAGCCTACAAACCTACACCCTGCCTCCGAACCAGCACTTTGCTTTAGATGTCCACACCTCTGGCGGGAGCAAGCAGGCTGAATTAGTCATTATCAAGGAATTAGACAGGGAGTTACAGCCAACTTTAGAACTGATTCTAACAGCTTGGGACAAAGGCAACCCGCCCAAGTCAGGCAGCACAAAAGTTATAGTCACAATTCTAGACTCTAATGATAACAGTCCTGTATTTGAAGATGCCCCACCAGTTATTGAGCTGGCAGAGGACACAGTTCATGGGACAATTGTTATTAATCTCCGTGCAACAGACCCTGACCAGGGTGCAAATGGGGAGGTTGAGTATTCACTTAGTAAACATGTCCCATTGGATGTGCAGAGACTTTTCAGCATCCATCCCAAAACAGGTGCTTTGACTATTCAAGGTCCTTTAGATTTTGAAGAAAAGAACTTGTATGAGGTAGACATCCAAGCTCGAGATCTAGGGCCCAGTGCTATCCCATCTCATTACAAGCTGCAGATTAAATTGCAAGATGTCAACGATAATGCTCCACGGATTCATATAACATGGACTCCCCCAGATTCCCCTATTGCAACTGTGTCAGAAGGAGCACCAAATGAAACGTTCCTTGCTCTTGTGATGGTATCTGATGCTGATTCTGGACCAAATGGGCAGGTACAACTATGCATTCAAAATCCATCAGGCCCCTTCCGGCTCAAGCAAATCCATGGCGACAATTACATGGTTGTCACAAATGATACTTTG
Organism: Botia kubotai; assembly: GCA_036877585.1. NCBI lineage: Eukaryota > Metazoa > Chordata > Actinopteri > Cypriniformes > Botiidae > Botia > Botia kubotai. Next base: position 20,235 of record JAZGTI010002531.1, read on the forward strand.
GATCGTGAGAGACAAATGGAGTATAACCTCACTTTTATGGCTCAAGACAGTGGAGATCCTTCTTTCTCCTGCATTAAGCACATGACTGTCCTTGTTTTGGATGAAAATGATAATGCACCAGTGTTTACCAAAAGTCTCTACCAGAGTACCTTTAAAGAGAATAATATTCCCGGCTTCCATTTCTTGAGTGTGGAGGCCCATGATGTTGACCTAGATCTCAGTGGAAAGGTATCATTCTCTATTAGGGAGTCAAATGAACTGGGGACACCAACAGCACTTTTTTCTGTCCACCCAACCAGTGGTGCTGTTACTACCCACCAGTCCTTAGACTTTGAGGAATCCCATTCTTACTCATTTATTGTTGAGGCTGTAGATCGAGGATACCCACCAATGACCAGTAGTGCAACAGTGCTGGTTGAGATACAGGATGTTAATGACAATTATCCCATAATCCATGAGCCACTATCCAGGAAAGGAGTTGCTGTGCTAAGTGTCCCAGTGAATGTTGAGATTGGGGAGATTGTGACTGATGTTGGAGATAAAGCTGTTGAGGATCATTATCACAAACCGAGAAATCACTCTTCCCACAACAAACCTGAAGGTTTTCTGGCCACCACTATCTGGGCCAGTGATCCAGACTCTGGATTTAACGGAAGACTAAATTTCAGTATAACAGATGGAAACCCTTCTAACACATTCTTTCTTGACAAAACTACTGGACATCTCTATGTTAACACAACTAATGCCACAGAATTAATTGGTAGAACCTTTAAACTTGGTGTTGTGGTATCCGATATGGGAACACCTATGCTAACCACAAAAATCACGTTGAAAGTAACTTTCATCAACTTTCGTGACCATCTGAGGAACCTATCTTACGACAACCAGGCCCAATACAGTTTTACTATGCTTTTGGCCATCTGCCTTGGATCAATCTGCATCTTGTTACTTCTAGCTGTTTTTCTGGCCAAAACTTTCTGCCATCCTCACAAACGGGATAACCATGCTTATAATTGTAGACAAGCTGAGTCAACCTACACCCATCACCCACGACGCCCACAGAAACATATTCGCAAAACTGACATACAATTGGTACCAGTGCTTAGGGGAAGAAAAGAAAACACACTTGAAGATAAAGCCGAAGCATTGTCATCTACAACACCCTTAGTGGAAAACGCACATCCACAGGGCCAGTTTAACCTTACTCCAACCCTTGCTCACATGGCTCAAAATCAAGTTTATGTAGAAATTGATGGGAACCTACCACTTACTCCAAACAAGATCCTCAGAAAGCCCGGGAACATAGAATGGAACAGCACACTCCTTAGTAAGCAAGAAACATCATATCAAACCCTGCACAAGACAAGAAATTTGTCCTCATCTTTTTCAAACTCTCAAACCAGCACACTTAGATCCTACAAAAAGGAAGTCAACAGCACAACCATGGACTCCACGCATAGTATGATTTCAGTACCCAGTAATCAGGCCACACTACGGAGACCAAAGACCACTGAAAGAAGAGGAAGGATGGAGGAGTCTGACCACAGGCAGATCCTGAGGAACCTTGTTCGACTTTCAATGGCAGCCTTTGCAGAAAATGGCTCTATTGAGTTGTCTTCTGCCTCACCTGAGGTGCAAGTAAGAATTATTTTTTTTAATATTTTTAAATTCTTTAGATTTGACAATACATTAAATTAAACTATTCTGAAAGTTATTGAGTTATTGATTATTGAGCTATTAGATTTCAAGGCACACCAGTTCACATAAGCTAGACTATATGATCGCTTAATTTTTGCTTGCTTTTCCCACTTAGGAGTGGGACAAGCCCATATCTATTGCAGCCTAAAGGTACAGCTGACAGATGATGAGTAAGGCACTGAAATGTGTTCAGGAATACTTAAGTCACAAACAGTAACTTTAACCTTTATTATGCCTTAGGGACAAAAAGCTGCCAGTTCTCAATGATATCTCATGACATAGTCATACTGAATAAGGGAAGTGAAAAAACAGATTCATGCCATGTCTGGTCTTTGAGGTAGAAAAGCTACTTAAACCAAACACAACTATTAATGCAGAGTAAAATTATACTTCTCTGACATGTAAGGGCTGGCAGTAGTCAGTAACAAATCACATTTGCTAATTTGATTCCACAAGCTTTTAACCAGCTTTTATTTCAAAAGACTAAAAGTGCTGTGCTGGGCAGACTGTGCATCCTTTGGACCTGGGTCCACCCAGAACAAAAGGTCCTGGCATGGGTATGAGCTCTCACGTGAATACCATAGCCAGCCAGGAAGAGTGTGGATCCTGACTCTGACCCCCTTACCTCTTTCCTCTTCTTCTACCCACCTTCACTCTCCACCCTCCTTTACTTACTTGGCCCAGTTCGCAAATTAGCCTGAAGAGAGATGTATGGCGGCTACAGAGGAAAGGGGCTGAAATATCACTGTTGCCTGTCCTCACAGCCAAGGCTGTGTTTTTTTGTGTGTATCCTGAAAGGAAACAGCCTGTAGAAGAATAGACCCAGTGTAAAAACAACTTCCTGTCTCCCCTTACCACCTACAGCTTTAACTCAACCCATTTTTTCATTCCAAAATGCTCTTGGGTTTCTTCATGCTAAACCTGCTTCCTTTACGATAAGTTTACTAAATACCTAACCTGTTAATTTTTTTAATGATTATTAATATTGACATGTTATTCATGATGTTGGATTTAATAGGTCAAAGAAAGATATGTAAGTTGCATTTACATGACAAGTTACATTTATGACAATAATTTATAAATATTTAAACAATAGTAAATTGTACACCATTTTTACTCCACAGCAGGTGTCGCAGCTCCTGTCTCTGTTACATCAAGGGCAACTTCAGCCTCGACCAAATTTTCGTGGCAACAAGTATTCTCATAGAAATGGCCGGTAAACCATCTTTTTAACCTAATTTATATGAACTCAATAAAACAGACAATACATTTAGTTTTCTATACTTCATATACTATATACAACAATAACCATTGACACCATGACAATTTCTCTCTGATAGTTGACATTAGATGTTATAAATTGGGTGTCTTACAGCTACGATCACACTGTCCTTAACTTAACACAGAATGAAATAAGCTTGTTTTGATGTCATCATTTTACATAACCATTTTGTGGCCAACATCTAGTCTGACTCTAGACTTGTTCAAGACACTAGACTAGTCTGTTTATCTACAGTCAAGAAAAGAAAAGATACAATGTGACTTAAGACTCGCCTCGCTTGATATAAATGCTGCACTGTCACACTTCTGTCTAAAGAGTGTTTCAGTTTTAGTATTCAGATCTTTTTTTAAGGTAAAACTTATTTAGTCAAACATTTAGACAGTTGACAGTAATGTCTGGTAAGGTTTAGTTTATCTTGAATGTCCATTCACTCCATCACAACAAAATGCACTGTGTACAGTTCACTTGCCTCACACATTTCACATAATATGCTGTAATTTGCTTGTGTAATGTTTCACCAACTTATTTTTGTGATAACGTAGCATGTGATGAAGAAACATTATCTATTGCCTTCCCCTGACTGGATATAGATCAGGGGCACAGGATGCTGATTGGCTGAGCACTAAAGATAGTGGTCATGGTGAGAGTGAGATGGGAGATATAGACTGGGAAACTGGCAGAGACTCACCTGTGGATGCCGTATATGAAGAAGGCCTTAATAATCTGCTGAATTCTGGTAAAAAATCATTATGCTTTTATCAAACTGATTATTATTATGTGTGAAGCCTTGTTGTTATGTGTAAATGCTTGTTGAATAAACTGAAGGTGAAGTGTTTTTCTTTTCCTTGGGTTGATTAATATATGCAGGCAGATTCCTGCTGTTATACTTCCTCTGTGTATGTATAGAGTAAATATTTGTGCACAGTTCCTTCCATCTATTGTTCTAACATTTGTCATGTTCCAATTGTTTTTGTTTGCCAGAATCAAAGGTCTAGTTTTGTCTAGATTTGCAGCGGTAGTCTGATGTCACATGATGTGTGTATAGCTCTGTTCCAAAAGCTAGTTAGCTGCCAGCTCAGGCAGCATTTTAGAAAAGTACTGTTTCAAAAGGTAGATACTAAATAGCAAAATTACACTTTTAAAATGTTTTGTTTTGGATCCATTTTAATGTAGCATTGAATATTTTCTTTCCTGAAAAGACAATCAATCAAAATTAATCCAAGATGATGGACAGAGAGAAATGTCTATATTTTTTTAGTTTTTTATTCAATACACTTTTAAACATTTATAACTCCTGTAACCAGCACTGTCTATGTTGTGTACAGTGTGTCTGCCTGTGTGTTAAGATGACATCTGGTAGGCACCCTGCTAACAATTTTTGGTTGTAAGAATGTGTCCCTAATGGTTCCATCAGAAAACATTCCCTGTTAGCTAGTTTTCTATGCAAGCAGCAAAAAACAGGGCAACTTGCTCACTACATTACTGGGGAACAGAGTGAATTGGTTTTCAGAGTGTTTTTTGTGTAATGGTTGAATCAGCAATTCCCGAGAGAGAAACTTCAGATGGTTTAGTGTTACTCACACTACAAAAGACAGGAGAGTGTTGTGTGTTTGTTGTCAGGGTTCTTCTGTAACATGCAGGTACATATTTCCAGCTTGACTAATAACTGATTCACCCCCTCTCTGTGACCGTAGCCCATAAGAGGTGTGACTTCAGAGGTCTTCTCTGAGTCACACACATCTGCTTATACACATACATTCTCATGTTCTTGAGCTATCATTCACATTATGCTGTCTGCTATTGTTGACCCTCTAACACAATGGTGGTGATGTGTATGTGCTATGCATACCCTAAGGACAGAGAATGTGAGAGTGTGTGTGCAAGTTTAAAACATTGTTCTGTCTCTACACTCAGCCTTTAAAGGTAGTGTTTCCATAGTCTCTATATCTCCCCTTGGGCAGCTCTTTGCTGCGTTCCTTTAACACGGTTGTTCACAGATCAGAGGTGATAATGCAGCATTCTGAAATATTATGTGTGATTTAAGTAAAAAACAATAGTCCATTATGTCTTATTTCAGGCAAAACCAAATAACCCTAATTGTTATGTGTTATGAACATAATACCACAGTGATGTGTGAAGTCTGTTTAAACCCCCAACAAAATCGTGGAAGTATAAAGATATGGTCTCAAATTTTAGATTTTTTTTTATTTAAACTGTATGCATCATACCTATTTAAGATACTTTAAATGAATGTTTGCTTGACAAAGTGTAGCATTCATATTGGCAGTCAACAGGCTGAATGTAGACAAACGTCCCACACATGTGACTTTAATGTGTCAAATCTGTTACTAAGCTTGTCTGGATGTGGTTGGACACTTGATTTAAAACAAGTGTTGTTTTTGAAGTGTCAGTGAGTTTCCCTCCAACATTAATTATACAGCAATTTTAGATGTTTGTGAGAGAAAAAATTAAATGTAGAACAAGAAATGTATAATAGAAATATAAGATATAGGAATTAATATTCCTTTATATAGGAATGAAATTGCTGTTTGAGATTGTTTGATTACCTTTATGTACTCTATATTTTTATTCTTTACTCCATATTTTTTTCTCTTTCCCTCACACACATACACCAGTTTCTGTGCAAAGCACACTGTGCCCTGTGTCATTTTAATTAGGACCCTAAAATATTAGACTTACTAATTAACTGACTACTTAGCTGCTCAAATAAGGTTATGAAAGTGTGTCATGTCTGCTTAAACACAAGGAGTTTTGATGTTTTTCATGTGGTTGATTCAGGGCTACAGTAATTTCTATAGGGCTGGGAAAAAATTATGCTAACTGTTTGTTATTTGATAGAACTAGTCAAATTAGATGCCAGCCACAGGTTTCTTGACATTACCTCATGCTTTAAAACCGAGAAAAAAACGATTAAAGTTAAAAGAAATGTGACCAAAAAAAAACAATTTCATTTGCAAAGAGGATTCATTTGCACTGTTTTCAAAGAGAAACATTGTAATGAAAACTGAAAACAGTTTTGCATTATAGTTTTGTATTATAGTGGCTGCATTTTAAAATAATAAAAAAACTCATTCATATCTATTTACTTAATGGTTATATATTTCATATTTAGCCTTCCAATACAACAATTGCCTCAGTGTGTATTGTAAGTTTTTTTTCCTCATACTGATAAATATTTAAATTGGGTTTAATGTTCAGAAGGTGTGGTAGGATTCTGGTTTTTATATTCTTGTAGATTGTGTGATTGGATTAGATTTCCTCAGGTCATGATCTCAATTAGAGTGTTGCTGTGGTGATTTATTTATCCCAACACAGTCATTTACACAATGCCTGTGAAGTTACAAAATTTAACCTTATTTCAGTTTTTCTGCTTTGATAGTTAATTTCCTTGTTAATTGATATACTATATCACATTTTTGCAGCCTGGCATAAAGGCACTGTTCTAAGACATGCAGTTCTATGTTGTATTGATAATGCTCATTTGTTCAAAGGTTAAGATGAGTCCATGAAAATAACCATCCTGTTTTTACTTATGCTTTCAAGTAAACACATTGATTTTAAAGTCTTGGACAATGGATTTCTAAATGTGCATTCATTTAATACATGAAAATTACTATAATAAAAATGAATCAATAAATGTCTATTAAGCTACAGTCATTGCCAAATTCTTAGACATAACTTGATTCGATTCAATATCTTGCATTTTCACAAAAGATCCCAGCAGTCCAAGCTGAACTTTTCTATATAAAAATAACAAAAAATTACCCTAAGTCGTCATGTATAAAATTTTCCACTTTTTACTCTTTCAGACGATGTGTTCTCAGACGTTTCTGATCCAGCGTGGATGGCTCGCCTTTCTCTTCCTCTGACAACTGATTACCATGAAAACCTGTTTGTCCCAGAAGGGCCACCATCTCCAGATGGCCACTGCTCCATGACCAGTCCAGATGATTCTACTACCTTCTCCACCTTTGGTAAAACCCCAGAGATAAGAACTGGCCTGGGTGGCAGAGCTTTGATTTCAGATGTTAGCTCTCTTTTTGAGATGCTTCTGACAAAAAAAGCTGACACTCAGTTGTATCCACCCGCTGATCTACTCTACAGACTTTCAGCAGCTTACAGACAGTCACTGGGCTTAGATGCACCTGCAAATGGAGGCACTACCCCCACATGCCACCAAGGTTCAACTCCCACAATGCAAAGCACCAACCCTACACCATAACAAAACACACATCATATATTTGTATATTTTGGGGTCCTCGGGAGACCTCTGAAAACCCTACATACCATAATGGCAGCATAAGGCAAATTGCCATTTTTTCCCGATCTGTCTGGAACAGGTCATATTAATAAAACAAGACCTTGCTGTATATCTTTATAAGAGAAACTGAACTTAACCAGTGCAGCCAATGCATGGCTTTTGTAAAGCTCCTACAGTGCAGATTAGGAGACTTGATTCTGTGCTCTTTTATGGAGGAAATAGCACTTTTGTAGTCCATGAGTAAACAACAACCTAACAATCTTTCTGAGAAATTTAGTTCTCACAATGAACTACACTGTAGTTTGCCTTCCTCTGACAACTCAGAAAAGGAATAGTACACTGTAGTACACTGAACTACACTGTAGTTCATTGTGACATTTCCCTTGTCTTAGTTACTATTCCTTTTCTGATTTTTATTGTGTAAATACAACCTTTAATTACGTAAAGGAAATTTAAGTCTGGAATACTTCCAAATTTCTCAAACACTATATAGGAGAACTTCAATACCAAATGAAGTATTGACTGCATAACACTGAAAACAAAATTCAGTTATGCTTTAAATGTAACTTATGTAATTTTATTTTTGGATAACTTGTTAAAAAAGTAGAGCGTTGGCATTTTTTTGTATACAAATGTGGTGCTCTTAATATCTGACAGCACCGTTTAGTTGTTTTGTAAACCCGTATAAATTAAAGGCCTTTTCAAACTTTGCACTAGATTAAATAGCAAGATTCCTGGTGATAGGGTGTTAACCTCAGAAACAGCATCTAAACGAGATTTTTGAACTAAAGCACTATCTGCTGCCATCTAGGAGAAAGACAAAGCAACAGCAGGATGCAAAAGAAACTGAAAAAATAACCTAGAAAAAGCAAAAGGGATTCAGTGATGAATCCTGATCAGTTCTGAATCAGTCATACAGCTTTTATAAATGTATTTTCAAGAACACTAAAAACAGTATAAAAACATTCCTGAACAGTAAATATAAAGAAAATGTAAACTTTATTGAAGACTCACATTTTTTTAATGTCCACAAATAAGGATACAAAAAGTCACTGGGCACTAAGAAAGTTTACCAGGCTACAATCAAAAGCTTAAAAGACAATCAGGAAGCAAAAAATTGCTTAGACCAACCTTGATCTTCCAAAAGTGTTATTGACAACAAAATCTGATGTATACGACCAAGAATTTCTTGGTCATCACAAGAGAGTAAATGTATCAATGAATACACAGGTCATTGGCAGGTCATGTTATATCAGGGGATAAATCTTCATTGAAACTGCAGTAAAATGTTATCCTTTCCATGTATCTCCTGAACTTCTACTACAGGCTGTAAAATTTTAGACTTCTATCCATGCCGGTGGAGGCCAGGAACTGGGCATGTTCACCAAACGCCACACCAGTAACCAGACCAGAGTGATCTACAGGAGAGGTAGAAAAGATAGAAAGGTTACAAATTAAAAAGGTGGCCCAAACAATTTATTCATCAATTTAGTTAGACTTAACCTGGCTAATCAGAATGTTGTGATGCACTTTGTGCCTGTTAGTCAATTTGCACAATTACACATATAGGCTATATATGTAAAGCAGAAGGCAGAGAGCACCAGTTTGTGTTGTTTGTACACTGTTTATACACTAATGTCAAACATGCTTTGATTGAAGAAATACCTGCTCAACATTTAATGTCAACAACAACACAGACACACTGCAGGGTTTCAAATTTCTCAGATTTCTCATTCTGCCGTGGTGGGCCGCCTGACTAAAAATCATTCCTGCCACAGCTTCTCAGTGATGTAACAGTGACAGCACTTACATCATTCACAGTTGGATAATTTATAGCAGAGGAGACAGTCACAGTCCAATATTGGAAAATTTAAAAGGTGGTTATATTAAGGGGGTTATGCCTTGAATATTAATGGCATTTGTTGCTGTGTCACAACCCCATCTCCTTGCCTAAAGGGACCCTTTGCATTCCTGAGCCCACAGATAAGCTGATAGAGAACAAAGGCTATTGGCTGAGGTGTTTGTGTTGTATGTAGGGGGTCTGCCATTTGTCCAGTACAGTGGGGGTTAAACATGGTCTTCTGATTGGTCAGTTTGATTATCTTAGGTTGGTTTTAGTCACATGGTCAAGGAAGGATAAAAAGGGAATGTATAATTTGCTCTCTCTTCTTTTCCATATGCTTCTTCCCTTTGGGCGTTTTCCTTGAGCTCTGCTCTTGGATTCTGCCTTAACTTTATGCTCTTCTCTATCTGAGCTCTAGGCCCAACTGTCAGGCCTCTTTTCTCGTCCTTCTTTCTCTATTTCTATTGTTTATAAGGTAATATTCTTCACATACACTGTTTAAAGTTAATTACATATGTTATTTTAGCAATTACATGCATCTTCATTGTAACCATTTCATTGCATAACTTCAGACAGTAATGTTAATAAATCATTTCACCTATAAACTTTGTACCAACTAGTTTTGATTTATTGTTAATAATTCAAAGCAACATAGTGCAATACAATACAATCATTATAGCAATGCTCTCCCACTAGAGCTATCTTAACTGCGCTTATTTCCGTCGTTGGTATAAGTAGCAGAAGGGTGGAAAATGATAGAAATGATACAGTGTTATACCATCTTGCTGTTAACAGTTTTCTAGTCATTTCAGCATTCCAACAGCTTGAACTACTGTAGTTAAACCACCCTCACACCTTTAACCCGCCAGGGTATACTTATATCCTCAAATTGGCAGGCCATGGCCCGGGTGCGACCTGTGCTTTGTTCCATACAGACCGCGAAACGTATAATGAACCAAAAACATTTGACCATTTCCATGGTTTAAAATAAGCAATGTGTCTACACAATGGAGCTGTACACACCACACACGCTCAGGGACATTAATGTACAAAAATCACTTCACTCACCAGAGAAGTTGAGGACCTCAGACCATTGTTTACAGATATAAACTCTGATGTCTGATCCACCAACAGCCAGATATGTTCCGCTCTGATCAAAGACCAAAGACTTCACCTGCACAAGACAAACATTATTAAAGATTTTAAGAGACAATGTCAATCAGGTCAAAATACAGAATGATTCTATCTCTGACGCATGCACCTCGTAATTGTTGTCTAAAGTGATTGTCTTGAAGTTCTTGAGCTTTCTCAAATCCCACAGTTTAAGGGAGCTGTCCTGAGCACCTGCAGATGACAGAGAAAAGACAGAAGTCAGCAAACACACTCATATTCCATTCTGTGTCCAGCTCATAACACCCACCTGTGGCCAGATAATATCCGTTCTCTGAGAAGGCAATGGTCGTTACAGGACCAGAGTGGCCAGGGAAGTTGGCTACATTGGTTCGTTCCTTTAGATCCCAGATTTTAATCTGAGAGTCTGCAGTACCAGTGCCAAAAATCAGACCGTCAGGGTGGAACTGAGCACAGGTCAGCGCTAAAAGGACAACAAATGAGCAACAGGTCAGAAAATGAAGCTTTCTATATGTCAATTTATACACCTGGTTGTGGCCCTTGAATCTAACAGGACAAGACCACTGATGCAGCATCAGAAATGGTTGATAACACATACCACAGGCAGCAGTCTCATCAGTGACTTTGGTCAAAACATGTCCGGTCTGAATATCAGAGAAGGCCCAGTACTATATAAAACAAAACATTGCAGATGCTATATGTAAATTCAATCATATTTACTAATTAGGATGTGCATAACAAAAATGTGCATACTACATCTCACCTTACACAAATTGTGTGATAATCTGCACATAAATTATGATGACATATACAAAGGGGTTTTCAAAGTGTGGGGAGCGAAGGGATTAAAAAAATATTTTTTTGTGCAGCTGGGAAACTATTAAAGGACACGTTTATAAACAACAGCAGAATACGGTTGTCAGTCCTGTATTTCAGTCCTTAATGGGGGGCTTAGGTTGAGACTCCACTACTGAACTCACAACTGCATTTTTGGTTATGGACAGTCGATCTTCCGAAGATCAAAACAAATGCGCTACAGTGCAGTGTTACGTCTGTTTCACACAGATGAAAAGCTGGAGATCATCAGATTCCTGTGCTCATCATTCAGAGAAACAGCCTGTGCAAGTGCAATGTGCTTTTTACCTGTCTGTAACTCGCACTACAGAGACAACAAACAGAACAAAAGCCATGTGGATAAAACAAATCCAAGATGATGTAATAACACTGCTCCAAAAAAACACAACACAATCCTTCTAAGTGATTATTGTCTTGGCAGTGCACAGAAACACTGTTTGATGTGTGCTGAAAACGCTGCCAGTGTGAAAACGCTGCCAGTGTGAAAACGCTGCGCTGCTTGCGCACTGCTAATGTGTACAGTGTAAAACGGCGCTATGTAGCGCAACAGAGCAACAGCAACTATATAAAAATATAGCTTGTCGCATCTGACTGTTGAGTTTTGTAATGTTGGGCTCTAGCAATTCACAAACTTTTAAGTAAATGCAGATGTCAGTCTAAAACAACAACAGTCTAAATGTTGCTTAACGCACATCACTCACTAAGGTAAGAATGTTAGCATGATAATTATTGCACGAGATGTTTACATTATGTTCTGTCCCTTTATATGGAACTAGCACTGTTATCGTTACATTAGATTCAATCATTTTAAAAGGTGATAAATGATAACAGAGTTAATAATTGTGTTTGTTTGTGGAAGGAGTCATTGTGTATGTTGGCTCAAATGGGAGGCCCACTGTCTTTGAAAACCCATGACACATTTTATATTAAAGTCAAAGACAAAAAAAGTGTTACATTTCTGTGCACTGGAAACTATCAGAAATTATTTTTCAGAAATTCCTAAACAGATCTACCTAAACAGACAGAAAAATTACTTTAAAACTTAAATTAAGTGAAAAAGGAAATGAAATTAGAAATTAAAGTCAAAGTTTATGAGGCAACAAACATGTAATGCTGATTGTCAGCTATTCCTTTACACAGTGTGAGACTAGTTAGTCAGCCTGTGTGTGTTACCTGGTCCTCAGAAGAGCTCAGCAGGTAGTCTCCTGTAGCATGCAGAGAGAGGCCAGTAACACCAGCCTCATGAGCCCGGATCACCTGCACACAGTTGCCCCCGGTAACAGACCACACACGGATAGTGCTGTCTGGAGATGCTGAGAACACAACCGGCTGCCAGAGACAACATATGAAGAGGTGTGAGAAACACAAATGAAACAGGAATGAGGGCACGTATGATTGGGTACAGATAAGGTGCTTACCTGAGTGGGGTGGTAGATGACAGATGACACCTTCTTGGTGTGTCCTTTGAGCGTGGCAACAATCTGCTCCTCTCTACGGTCAAACACCACCACGTTCTTATCTGCCCCACCTGAAGAGAGAAAATTTGTAATACAGCTGTAGACGTGTATATGCAGTTATGTGTATGTGTGTTCATATATACCAGTAAGGACTTTATTGGTGTCTGTTGGGCAGACATCCAGAGAGAGGATTCCTGGGATACTGGCACTGTGAAGACCCTAGCCAAAAAACAAACAAGACAATGGAAAGAATATGAAAATGATCATTTTGGGATATTGCCACTTTTCCTCTAGTGAGCTGCTTTGTTATCTACTGCCTCTGAAAGCCATTTTAACTTCAGTGTTAAACTAATTGATCTGTGCAGCTACAATGGAAAAAAAATTACCCATTTACTGCACACAGTTACAAAGAGAACAACAGCTGTGATTGGTCTTTCTAACCAAAGACCTTCCCCAAGGATAACAGTAAATTTCCTCTCCTACAGGGTGATGAAGGCTATCTTTTTTGAGGCTTGACCTTTAACCTGTATTATGATACAAGTTAAACTCAAAATATATTACAATAATGTTTGCAGTTAAGATGTTTCTGCGTTAACATTATTTATTTAGCAGATGCTTTTATCCAATGCAACCAATACAAATGAGAAAGCATTTAACATTTTATCTATATAAAGTCACCATTAAGTGTTTTTAGGATGTTTAAAGCTGCAATCCATAACTTTTTGGGTTAAAAAAAATCTGCTGTTCAGTAGATCAGATCAGTGTTACAAACGGTCTCCTTACCTTACCCCAATGTGCAAAGCTAAGTTTAAGACACTTTTATCCAAGGTGACAAAGATAGAGAGCATATGACATTTTGTCCTAAGAACCTGTAAGCCTAATTTACAAAGCTACATTTACAAGAGGGAAAAATTATGATTAACAGTAGAAGACAACAGTTTTTATTATAAATCATGTTAAACGAGGTTAAACATTGGAGCATTAGGGATTAGTCAGGTGTCTGCCATTTTTTAAAATGCTGTTTTAAACAAAAATGGAAAAACAGAAGTTACAGATTGCAGCTTTAATTTGACAAAGTCCGCTTAAAAAGAAACCATTACACTGCCAAAGTAATAGAAAAGCCTTCACACTGAACATAACATAAGCAGACTCTTACGGCATGAGAGGCCACCTGACGATACTTGCTGAGGTCCTCCGCTCTGACCAGCTCTTCTGGCACAGTCTTCCCTCTCTGAAAAAAACATAAATAAGCACCTTTCTGTTCCTGAAAACACTTATATAAAGTGCAACAGACAAATATATTTAAAAAAAAATCTTTACCTTCTTTCTCTCGGTGGTCAGGACAGTGGCCCTGTCTTGGAGCTGTAAGGCAGGAGGTAAGCTTAATTAGTTTATTCAGTTTATTGTTTCATTTTAATTAGTTTATTGGTTCATCCTTATGCTATCCTTATGTAAGCTGGAATGCACATATTTTGCTTAACAATTTTGTGGCTTTATCGGTTCAGTCAGCTCTTTGTTCGTAAACATACTATAGGCCTACTATAGTATTAGTTATATCCCACACATATTATTTGCAATAATACCATTAACATGTCTGACATTTGTTCTGTGTTTTATTATTATTCTTTGTTTTTTATATAAAGCTGCTTTGAAGCAAAGTAACATTGTAAAAAGTGCTATATAAATAAAATTGAATTGAATTAATCAAAAGCAACGAATCTGAAACTTTAAGTATGTTATGTATATATACCTTCTGTATAATCTCTGGGGTCATTCCAACCTGCTCACTGATCTCCATGGCCTCACCGCCAGCACCCTGAGCAATCAAAACATTTAGATGAATTTTCAAAGCGATTGTACTGCCAATGCATAGCTCACAAACACAAGCGACAGTCTCAGACAGTTACTCACCACAACGGAGGGCTGGGAAGCAGGAGCAGCCTGTGGTGCAACCAGTCCAGCCTGAGGTTTGAGCGTGGCCAAGGCTGCAAGGGAAATTAAAGCATGTTGGTAATGGCATGGACACGACACATCTGATGCAGACAGACATTTTCTGCAGGTTTACTGCCCTTACCCTCTCTGGCTGCAGTGACCTCTTTCGTCAGCCGGGCAATGACCCTGCAGGCGGCATCATGCTGGTAGAGCGCATGAGAAAGTTCCTGTCGTGTGGTCTGAAGTTGCTGTCTCAAAGTAAAGCTGTGCAGCATTACAGCATCCTGCACGAGAAACAGACAAAATCACTCAGAACTGCAAGGAAAACAGCATGCCAAACATATATTTTTAATTGAACTATGTGGTGACTATGAACTAACCCACTCATCCTGCAGAGATTTAAGGATAGCAGGGATACTTGTGGCAGATGGAGCCTTTGGTCGAATAGGATGAGACACTAGAAAAAAACAAATATGCCTTTACATTACAGTAAAGAGTTAGTGTCATTTGATTTTCACATTTTGAATTGTATTGGACAAACTTATAGGTAGGATAGTATGGGAGGCGGTTTTGTCTTTTAATGCCCCAAGCGGTACTCGTCGAAATTGCATTCTTACTAGTAACAAATGAATTCGAGAGCTCTCTAATTCAGTTAGAGAGCTCTACAATCCAGTTGAGTGATTCCAGTTGAATAACGATTAGAGAGCTCTTTAATTCAGTTACTATTAAGAATTTAATTACAGAGCTCTACAATTGCATTCTTACTAGACTGTGTGCATAATTATTAGGTACGTTGATATTGCGGTCATATTTTTTTTCCAAGCACATTTGACCAATTCCAAACCACATCAATCTTAATAACTACTATTCATTTTGTATTTAATTATTTATAAGTGATATATAATTGTCCATGAAGGCTGGAAGTGAAAAACTCCTTACATTCAGGTGTGCAGAATTATTAGGCACATTTTCTTTTACAGATAAAATGAGCCAAAAAAAAAGAGATTTACCTCAGACTGAAAAGTCATTAAATGCCCATGAGAAGGATGCAATACTAATGCAATACTGGAATTTGCAAAGTTAAGGCATGACCACCGGACAGAAAAACGCTTGTTGCGTCT
>JAZGTI010002532.1:0-18199 GCA_036877585.1 Botia kubotai
AGGACCTTGGGGAATGAAAGACAGACAGATTTAGTGGGTAGCCAGTACATCTGTTGTTATGGGAAGTGTTCCCGGTTCCGGTTTACCTAATTAATATATATATATATATATTTTTTTTTAAAGGGATAGTTCACCCCAAAATGATAATTTGCTGTTCATCTGCTCACCCCCAAGCCATCCAAAATGTAGGGGACTTTTTTCTACTGTAGAACAGTAAAAATATTTTAGCTAAAACCATCCTCTGTAAATAATAAAATGGAAGTCAGTCGGATCCATAACTATGAGAGTAAAGAAAAAAATAATAATATCCATTGCTCATGAAGATATACAGAAAAGATAGGTCTGTGCAAGTAACTGAACATTTTTACCTCAGATTTACAGCCTGGGCAAACAAGATCGAGAGCAGGCTGTGTTTAACACACAATGCAGCAGTGAGCAGTGTAGCCAATCATAGACTTGGACGTTGATTCTGGAACATGAAAGGCCAACCACATGCATTTCCAATCTGTGAAATGCGTCTGTGATGAGCTACACTGCTTACTGTTGCATTGTGTTGAACATAAGCACTGTTCTCAACCCTGTTTGCTCAGGAACAAAAAGAAACAAAAGAAAAAGGAAAAAAAATCATTGGATGGTGTGGGGGTTACTAATTGAACAGCAAATTTTAATTATCCCTTTAAAAAAAAGACAATGAAATAAGTGCAAACTTGTTACCTTTGAAGGAAATCCAGTGTAGATGCTGCTTCCTCTTGGTACTGCAAATTGAAAATGTAATACAAAAACAACACTGCAGCAAGTCCGGTGAGAAAGGTTGGCTGCACACCCTCACAGATTATAGACAGTTAAATGACATACTTAACCTGCTGTTGTGTCTTGAGGTTTTAATATTTGTATTACTGTATAAATAAAAGTGCCATATTTGTATTTACTAATATTGTGTACTTGAGAGTTGTCCTTGGCTATTGATGGCCAAATAAATAATCGGTGCAGTCAGGAACCTTTTGGTATTTCCTTTAATTATTTTAAAGCGTTACAAGTTATTGAGTATCTACAAGCTAAATTGAAGTGTTTGCTCAAGCCTAACTGCTTTGCCAGTATAAATGTGAAACGTACAACTAATTGTATTTCTGGTTTACCAGATTGTACCTATAATTGTTACTTAGTTGAAGATCAAACTACCTTATCTGTTATAAAGAACTGGATTGCTGATGAGGTCAAAATTATTGAAACCAATGAGTTTGGCATATTGGTTACGTAGAAAACGCTTAATGTGTAATTAAACGAGTGGCATTCATATTGTGGGCTCATCTCGGTACCTGTACATGTCTTATTAATAAAGTGCATACTAAATCTGGCATTTTTATAGCATTGCCCTAATACGTTAAGTCCCGAATAGCGTTAACGTTAATGCCATCCACGTTAAGATAGCTAGAAACAGAAATCAGCAATTCAGTCATATATACAGATCAGTGATAAAACTTAATCACTGCAGAAATTCAGATAATTCCAACGGGTGGCCACATTTTTTTTTTTTTGCTTTTTCTTACAATAACCCGCAACGTAACAATTGCATTAACATATAGAAACTCATTCTACAATCTGTACTTCTTTATTAAAATTGTATTCATTTCTGTAGTGAGTCGTTAGCCATTTATAACATGGCGTCTCAGCTACACAAATTTAAGAAAAATTATCGCTTGCCCAGATTTGACCATACCGATCTTCACGTACAGCCTTAAGTTCCCAAAACACCTTAACTGCCTGGTTTGCAGAAAACAAAATGATTATTCCGTTGCATTTTATAAACAAGCTTTCTTCTTGCAGCAATCCTTCTGTCTTCCTGGATCAGCTGTGTGGAAGTGCGCATGCACAGAACATACTACTGCAGCACAGTGTGCCCCGACGTTCATAACAGAGGCAAGTCCAAACAAATATCTCCCCACGTCTACTAATTAACACAACACCTTCTACA
Organism: Botia kubotai; assembly: GCA_036877585.1. NCBI lineage: Eukaryota > Metazoa > Chordata > Actinopteri > Cypriniformes > Botiidae > Botia > Botia kubotai. Next base: position 1,973 of record JAZGTI010002532.1, read on the forward strand.
GACGCCGACTCAACATCTTTACGCAGTTCAAAGAAACTTCATGTCAGGCGACAGTGAATACTAAAATGTAAACTGTGATCATTGTTGCAGTATTATGCTTGCTTTCACCTGTCAAAGCGAAATCCTTCAGTGCTTGACAGTGACACTGATGATGCCTACTGAGGATGAACTGACCAAAGCAGCTGCTGCTGGTAAAACTGGCTGTGTTCAATTTCTGCTTTCTAACGGAGTGAATGTTAACAGCATTAACAAATTTGGAAGAACACCAATACAGGTAGGCCTGTTTTTGACTTGTGAGGGGTGGGGGAATATACCAATTAGATTATACAATACAAATTAGGCTATTTAACATTGTTAAATAAAATGTACCAATAAAGGTCAAACAATTTTACAACATGGTAAAAACATGGTTACAACAATTTGGTTAATTTCTATTGTAGTTACTTTAATATTTAATTTAAGTTCTAATTAAAGTTTTAATATTATATGATATTATTATTATATGATATATTATTTGAATTTAATATTTGTTCGAACACATGCAGAACATTGAGACTAACTGGAAACAAAACATGTCCCTATTTATAGGACATGCACATCTAGCAACTGTATCGATACCCTGTCTTTTATTGGTGTGGTGAACATGTCGTTTTAGAGATTTATTTCCATAAAGCTTACGTGGTGTAAAGCTATTCATATCGCAATGTATTTGCAGTTCAGTATCATTTTTGTTATTGTGGGGGCTGCTTACGTCTTAAAAATGTTAAACGTTATTTATTTAAAAGCACCATTTGGCCATACAAGATTAATCTTAGAAAATATATTTTATTAATTACGTACTTTGTGCATTTTGTCTGAAACATAGAATAGTTGCGATTAGACATCTGTCCTCTTTCTTAAAATGTCGGGAAATAAACAATACACCAAGGAACAAATCCTGTGCTCAAAGGAAAAAATATTCGTAAATATAATTGTACTTCAAAATGAGGCCCCACATGAGGCACGACTTTATACCGACAGGATAATTAATCTTGTTCGTGGGTTTAATCATGGTGGTGATTGGCAGCCCAACAAACTGAACCAACACAATGACAGCCAGAACTCTTCAGAAACAGGAAAATATTACTGTATTGCTTGCAATTTCAGTATAATCTATAGAATTAAAAGTGAAATTATGATTATTCTCTTAACAACCCGACCAAACGTGAGATATATATGTGTGTGTGTGTGTGCGTGTTATTTATGTTATTTATTTTTTACCCCCAATGGGTTCCACCACAATTACAAATGTTTGTACCACACAGGTAATGATGATGGGTAACACACCTTTGGCTCAACTGTTGCTTGAATATGGAGCAGATCCTAACGTGTGTGATCCCGGGACAGGTATCACACCTCTACATGACGCTGCCAGGACCGGGTTTCTGGACACCGTGCGGCTTTTAATCCACTTTAACGCTGATCCAAATGCAACAGATAACAACAATTTACGACCTGTGGATGTTGCACGGCAGACTGGCCACTTGAAGGTGGTCGAATTTCTCAGTAGGTTTTAAATATAATCTTTTATGTTTTCTTACCACATAGTTTGGTACAATTTGTATATATCTTGTACGCTATTTAATTTACAGAACGGAATGGTAAACACTAATCTTTAAGATTGAGCTTTGTTTTGTATTCTTTGAGAGATATGACAAAGAAATTCGTGTCTGATGCACAGGCTATTTAAAAAATGTTTAGGCATGATGATGACGTCTAAATGCAGTCAAATTTGCGATTTTGTAATGGAGTTCAAAAAGTAATGTTCCTTTTTTCAATAGATTCAGGTTTTGTGATTTTGTCAAATTTTTGTTTTTGTAAATAACATTTCAGCTGGGTATATTGTGTTTATTAATTACATAACACGTTTACAATCACGTTTTATGTATTCAGAAATGTTTCTAAACTACCATTTAATTATAGCACTTAAGAAAATGAATAATAAAAATGAATGTAACACTTTATGTTACAATCATTATAAACATTCATTCATTCATTCATTCATTCAAACATTCATTGCCAATTCCACTGGTTAACGGTAACAATGAACAAAGTATTTTTACAGCATTTATTAATCTTTGTTATTTAATACAAAAGGTGCATTGATTGTTCATGTTTATTGAGCATTTATAAATGTTAACAGATTAACATTTGATTTAAAAATTGTTACTTAAATTACCAATAGGCTTAACTAAGATCAATACATGTTGTTTAAATATTGTCATTGGTTAGTTTGTGTTAACTAAGGTAGTTAACTAATTTTAACAAATTGAACCTTATTGTAACAGGTTACCAGTGTATCTATCACTTTAGCTATCTAAAATTGATAGATGCCACCATCCCAATGTTATTTCATGATTTTGTTCTGTACAAGCTATAAGCTATTTATACCCTTATTTGAAGATTTTTAAGTAAAGAAATATATAACATTGAGTATGTGCCATTTAGCGTGCGCTCCTCGAAATTATTTGTATTATAATCTTAATCAACACCTGCAGATAGCATGAACGCCTGTGCAAATACATTTAAAACTGTATTGTTTAAGAAAATTTAAATAAACGTCATTAGCAGGGTTAGTTAATTTCACCATACACTCTAAAAACTGCTGGGTTAAAAAACAACCCAACCAAAACCCCACCACTAGGTCACTATTGGACAGAACATGTGCTGGGTTGGTTTGACAAAGGTGCTGGGTTTTACTAATGAACCCAGATTCCAGGTTGTTCATGTTACCCAACCAGTGGGTGAAATTTACTTGCTGAGTTGAATGTTACTCATGTGCTCGATTATTTCATTTGACCCAGTAAGTGAAATAAACTCTTTTGCTCCGTTAAATATTACCTTTACATTGGGTTATTTCCTGGTCTCACTTTTACATTTATTATTAATAATAAACATAATAAATCATACCTTGTAATTGTGTTTTTGAACAAGCAATACAGAACAAGTCAACCTGGCAGTTAAGCAGGAATTTAAATAATTCAAAATGTGTTATAGAAGTCCATCTTATATTGTTTGTGTCAAGTGGTGCACGCTGGATTTCTGAACAAAGGAGTGGGGTCTGCCAGTGTCTTACTGCTCATTGGATGAAGGTGCAGGCGATGATAATCGCAGATTCCTATCACCTTTGTCTGTCTCAGGTGTCCCTGTGAACATGTGGTTGAGACATTTAAACAAAACACACTGATATTAGCATAGAGGTTGCTCGCATATAATGTAAAAGTTATACAAAAAGATAAATATTTGTGTTTGGTTCCAGTCAGGCTAACGATTATGGCATAAACATGTTTGAATGAATTAGGTAAATGCCTGGTTAAAAGAAAAAAATGTAAGACAATAGGCTTGTCACTATTATAAATCACTGTTGATAAAATACCCAACTAAATTGGAAGAAATTATAATTTCATATAAAATAAATTTTGAAACAGTATCCACCTTCTGGTGGCTCACAAAACCCATAGTATTAAATTATCCAGATTCCTATGAATTTTTTAAATGGCCTAGCTAATCTAAGGCAAATTAGATTTAGTTAGATGTATATGTATTAGCCTTTTAATAGTAACAACTCTAAATTATATAATAACTTACTTTTAAATGTGTCTTGGATGTCAAGCTGCCATTCATCTTTTGTTATCTCAGCCACTAGAATGAAATTTAGGATTAAGTAAATTTCAATTTCACAAAACACCTCCCCCTCCAAAACTGTTACGGTGGAGGCTCCAGCCTCCTCTCCATCGCGACAGCAAAGGGAGCCTTCCCCGGAGTACTGACCGCCATCGCATGAACTACACTTCCCATGAGCCCACACTCGCTGATTACACCCGGAGACACAACTGATCATCATTACACCAAACACATATAAACTGAAATGAATCTCTCAGTCTTTGCGAAGTCTTGTTTGCCAACGGTAACATTTCTGAGAGTTTTCCCATTTTTGTATTTGCCTTCTGTGTTTGACCCTGTCTGCTTTCTGGTTTTTGATTCTTGCTGCCTGCCATTTGGATTTGTCTGTTTACTGTTTTTTTGATTATTGCTGCCTGCCCCAACCTTTTGCCTGTTTTCTGATTTTGTGAATGTATGCTGCCTGCTTTGACAATTGCCTGCCTAACGATATTGATTTTGTCTGTTACGTCTCATTAAATACTGCATAAAGATTAGCGTTTCCAGAAAAGTTTAATGGGAATCCCGCTCAATGCAAAGGATTTTTATTGCAATGCTCATTATTCATTTCTCAGCAGCCTGCCCTATATCCAACTGAGTCTAGCAAAATAGCGTTTGTTTGCTCTTTGTTAACTGGTCAAGCTCTTGAATGGGCAACGGCAACCTGGAATAACAGCTGCTCTACTTTTCCTACTTTTGATCTGTTTGTGTCACGTTTCAGAGAGGTTTTCGATCATCCCTCAGGAGGTCGAGATCTCGGAGACTAATTATTAATAATAACTCAGGGAAGAGCCACCTCAGCTGAGTATGCACTTACCCTTTCGAACTCTGGCAGCGCAGACAAATTGGGTCGAAGACACGCTGAAACGGCTGTTTCGTCGAGGTTTGAATCCCGATTTGTAATCCGAGCTGGCATGTCACGATGAGGGAAAAGATTTGAATCAATTCATAGATCTAACCATTCAAATTGATCATCTCTTACAAACTCGCAGAGCGACATCTAGATATCAATCAACTCAATACTCCGTAATGGAGGAACCAATGCAGCTCGGCTACACACATCTTATCCCATTCCTCAACGCCCGTGGTCTCACGTTGCAATCGATTTCATTACCGATCTCCCTCAATTACAAGGTAATACCGTAATCCTAACTATAATTGATTGATTCTCCAAAGCTTGTAGGTTGGTTTCTCTGCCTAAACTACCCATAGCCTTTGAGACGGCCGAGATTCTTTGCCAGGAGGTGTTTAGATCATACAGGATGCCGGAGGATATCATCTCAGATCGGGGACCCCTATTTACATCTAGGGTATGGTCTGCTTTCTTCAGGGCTCTTGGGGTCAACGTCAGTTTAACTTCGGGGTATCACCCACAATCCAACGGCCAAACAGAGCGGCTAAATCAGGAGATTACAAGATTTCTAAAGACTTACTGTCAGACCAACCAGAACGACTGGTCCAAGTATCTTTTCTGGGCAGAATATGCACAAAATTCACTTATCAAGCCTGCTACTGGGACTACTCCGTTCAAATGCATTTAAGGATATCAACCCCCACTATTCGCCTGGTCTGGAGAGCCAACAGGGTTACCAACTATCAACGAATGGTTACAGAGGAGCGAGGAAACTTGGGAAAGGGTTCATACTCATTTACATACTCATTTAGAGCTGTTCGAAGGCAAGAGGCTCAAGCAAACACTCGTCGCCGAGCTGGTCCAAGATATTCCCCGGGTCAGTGGGTATGGTTATCTACTAGAGATCTTCGTCTGAAACTTCCCTGTCGCAAGTTAAACCCCAGGTACGTAGGTCCATTCCAAATTACAAGACAAATTACCCCAGTATCCTTTCGCTTAAAACTCCCTTCTGACTACCGTATTTCTCCTAATTTCCACGTCACTGCTTACACCTGCTGTCGCTCCGGAGAGATAGGCTGAAGAAGCTCCTGGTGAACAGTCCTCCACCCTGGTGGTAGACGGCGAGGAGGCATACAGAGTCAGAGAATTGCTGGGGGGGGGGGTTTGGGTTCTGTTACGGTGGAGGCTCCAGCCTCCTCTCCATCACGACAGCAAAGGGGGCCTTTCCCCGGAGTACTGACCGTCATCGCACAAACTACACTTCCCATGAAATCACACCCGCTGATTACACCCAGAGACGCACCTGATCATCATTACACCAAACACATATAAACTAAACTGAATCTCTCAGTCTTTTATTGTAAGTCTTGTTTGCCAACAGTAACATTTCTGAGCGTTTTCCCATTGTTATATTTGCCTTCTGTGTTTGACCCTGTCTGCTTTCTGGTTTTTGATTATTGCCGCCTGCCCCGACCTTTTACCTGTTTTCTGATTTTGTGAATGTATGCTGCCTGCCTTGACCATTGCCTGCCTAACGATATTGATTTTGTCTATTACGTCTCATTAAATACTGCATATGGATCCGAACGCTTCTGACCCATAATTACAAAAACATTAACAGTGTTCACGTGTTTTAAAACATCTGTGTTTTAATATAGAACACTTTTTTTTTATAAATACGCTATGAATTATTGAATAATTGGCAATGATAAAAATAGAAATGTAGAATTACAGGTAAACACATAGAAAAATAGATAAAATATAGGTAAATATTCATGTTAACTTACCATAAATTCCTCACTGCTGTGAGCTTGAACGTCAAGTCTGAAGGCAAGTGAAGAATCCAAAAAGTTCAGCAAAGAATGAACAATAACCCAACCAGATGTTCAGCTGTGAATGAACCCCTTAAAACACATTTGACCCAGCATGGTCAACCCAACTAAGTGTTTACAATACCTCAAACTACTCAAAATTATGACCCGGCACAATCAACCCAACAATGTGTTTACAGAAACAACCCAGCATTTGTTTTAGTGTATTACTGTAAGTTGTTTAACAAAAAGAAGTATTTTAATACTGCAGCAATTGATTGCTTTCATCAAACTGTTAGATTAAGAAATGTCATACTGTTTTGCATGAAAAGATTTATTTGGTCATTTTATGTATTTGTCTGAATACACTTTGAAGCATTAAGAATTTAGGCTATGACTGGTATGAGCGCAATGCTACAAGATACATGATTGCAGCCATTAACACCACAGCTTGATGGTTCCTTGACTGCAAAGTGTCTTAATGTTTGGGCAACATTACTGAAGACTGTGACATCAACTGCAAAAACAATAGAAAAAAAATAAAAACATATGACATCTAAAATTTCAATACAGTATGGCTGTTAGACATGCAGAAACGTGAGTTATATAATTACATGAATTAAAAGCACTTACATTTTTTAAACAATTCTTAATATAACTTCAGGATCTTCAAACAGGAAAAACTTACTTTGTGTGCATTTATGGTGTTTTCCCAGTCCATCTGGTAGATTTGTGGAATAGCAGTTAGCAGAATGCTGCTGGCTTTATTTGCATTCTCTTTCATGGTTTTCAAAACATTGTCCACACACACCTTGAATAAAACAATTTGGTCTAGTTTAGTATACAGGGTTGGACTTTTGTAATACAATGTAATATATAATATAATAATATAATTGTTGTTACATTAAGAAACATTTACATTTATTCATTTAGCAGACACTCTTCGATCTGAATTTCTTACATCTGTGTTGTATTTCATTTCTTATTTTCTTACCCTTATTATTCTTTCTCTCTACAAATATTTATATATTCATTTCATTCTTCCTTTTAATCAATTCTACATTACTTTAATGTTGTTTAATCTTATGTTTGTTAAGGTTTGTATTATATTCACAAAAAGAGATGGGAAGGGAATGGTATCTATCTCAAGGTTTTTAATAGAGTCATTACACAATGTTGCAAAGCAGTAATTTTCCACTGTCTCCAGTTTAACAACCCTGACTGAACTTGTGCTGGTCAGACGAAATCAGACTGAGCATTGAGAATGCAACCGTAGAACTCTTCTAATTTTATTCCATAAACTCTGCTAATTTTATTCTATTATCACTTCATCCCCTGCCTGCCGTTCTTCCCCTCCATTTCTGAATTTGGTTAAGTATGTGTTATCTTTCAACAGTTGACTATCTTTGAGTATAGGACAAAATCATTTCTCTAAACAGAGAGTCTAATGAGACCTAGTGCATGGCCTGGTGAACTGGAGCTCAACCTTTGGATTTGTTGGATCTATCAGCGATTTACAAAGAGACATGGTTTTAACAAAAATCATAACAAGCTTAGTCTATAAGGCTAGATTTACAAATAGGAATAGTTTTGATTCCTGCTTGTAGTTCTGCTAGGGACAGGATAAACAGTAGAAGAGGAAAGTTTTTTTGAATAAACAATGTTAAACAAGGTTAAACATCACAACATTAGAGATTTCCGTAATTGTTTTGAAGGTTGTGATGGTCTTTGCAGATCGGGTGAAGGCTTACAACTTATTCCACAAAAAAGGAACAGTATTGGTGACTGTCTTGGAGAGCAATCTGGTACCTCATTGTTAGGAACAATTATGTTAATTGTTGTGAGAAAAATGTATTATATTTATTCTTTATAAAATATGAATATACTATTAATTTAATATGAATTGTTTATATATACGTGAGAAACAATTATGATGTTAAAATGATAAAATTCTACATAATGCACACATTTGCCTGTGACCACTCAGATAACCCAGATAAGGGTGCCATATAACCTTCATCACAATGTAACACTAAAACTGAGCGTGATTTCACGTTCAAGCACATGAATGTCTGTAAACAATGACTAACTTTATCTAAATCTAGTTGTACTTAACCTGAATCGAGACAACAACAAAAATTCAACTAAATACAACTACATACATATTTTTTAATAATGTTTGAACTCAAGTTAATACTGAAGGGGCATGTCTCTCAATGCTTGAAAGCCTTTGAGGAATGACTAATGAATTGGCATTGATGTGTATGATTGTGTGCACATGAGTCACACAGAGAATGAGAATACAGGATAGAGACGGAAGGATGTGGTGGAGAGGGGAGTGCAAACTGGAGGTCAGTGGCAGGAACTCGGAAGGAGGTCTCTGAATCGCAAGGGGAAGTAAACATTGATTCAAACTACCAGCCTAACCGGTCATCCGGCTATCGGAAACCATAATCTGCAGACAAAGTTTATTGACTTTACAGGAATATCCTCAAATATTTGCTCCAAACTAATAAGGTATCATAAACTTCCTTCTATAAGTAGATGTCTATAGATGGTCTATAATAGATGTTTTCTAATAACAAAAGGCTTTTATGTGTTTGCATAACCAACAGACAAATTCTTCCTGTTACGACAGTATTTATATTGTAAAGAAGCAGCAGACCAGTACTGGACAAGTATACTGAAGGAGACTCAATCTAATCATATTAAACCAGCTGTTCTCAAGGTAATCACATGAATTCAGTTTCAAACAGTACTGTTTTAAATTTAAAACCACTAAAAACAAAACTTACTGTGAAATGATTTGCTTGGAAAATGTACTTGTGCTTTTTGGGGGGGGCAACTGTATATAACTGGATTATCAAGAGACAAATTATTGTGGCCTGTCCAGTCATACAAGACCTTTAAACTCAAAGTTACTCTCGAAAACAGAAAATCTGTGAATTGATTTTTTCATCCTCTATGACAATGTGCAGCTAGCCGCACGTTTTCATTCCGTCCAGTAAGAACAGCACAGAAGATATAAATGAACTGAAGTGGAGCAAAATCGTGGCTGTTGGTGTGATGCAGATTGTAGGATGTTTGACGTCAACTATTTTACCCCTTATTTTTGGCTCCTGGTCTTACAAGTATAAAATATTTTTTAAAGCTCCATTCTCTAGTACCTTCTTAGTAAAAAACAGTTTTATTCCCAATGAAAAACCTGTTTGTTTTGTTTGGTACAGTTATTGGTGGGGTGAATCTATCTGCTGGAGAAATCTTTTTGTCCCTGCACGGCCCTCTATGTTTATTCTGCTCCTACCATAACGGAGTATGGATTTAAATCCCATGTTTCTTATTTCACACAATGACAGGCTCCCTGGCCTTGGGAAATAAAAGGTGACTTTCAAAGGTTAGACAAAAGCAGAGCGGAATAGCGAATCAGCCTGCTTCTTTTCTCCTCTTCTAACTTTCCTCGGCTTTAATTCATTGTCTGCATCGCTATAGCATCCGACTGCACTTTTTGTGTTAGACTGTGAAGATTAACGAAATGCTATCCAGTCAGCGAAGTGTTCTCTCTGTTTCCAGAGCAGCACAAATTCAGTTTGAGATGGAAGAGGAACAGCAAGCTGAAAACTGCTTTTCATGCTGGTAATTAACCCCGGGGTGCTAATGAACTTTAGCTTACATAAAGCTAATGCAGAGCAGGTAAAAATAAAATCAATTATGGGAGATTGTTATTCAAACTGGCCTTAAAGGGGAGGCATTTCATCACTGATGGACAGTCAATGTAATGTGCGAAATGTGGGCAGCCATTTTGCATCCCATGAGCAGAACTGAATTCAGATATTCCTTGGATCCTCCTATGCAGAGACACTGCTTTTCCTTTAGATATTTAATTATTTCCCTTAGATATTTAAACAATAAAAATAGTTATTTTTTCCACTGTTTTTTTAAATAATAATAGGAAAACTCACAAGTGAAACTACAAAAGAAAACGGGAGAAAAATTCTCATGCATGGCCTCTGTGGGCTTCCATGTATTCAGAATTTTATTCTTTTCAGATTTGTGCTGCAATAAACTTAAAATCTCTAGTGTTTTAGAAAGCTGTTTTTTCTTTTTTTTAATGATTTTTTAAGGATTTAACCCAGCTTCACTTTAACACAGTAAAAAAATAGATGTTGGTGAGCCAAATTAAACCATTTAGACAATCATTTACATTTATCTGACTCAAGTTGTCTCCACCCACCACCTGCTATTAGACTCATGTTTGGTTGTTGGAACCAATATCACATGTACAGCTTAAATAAAACATAGCTAAAGCTTTTGTTTAGGTTGTTAAAGTTGTTGCAACTCAAGTCAGTTATTTTTATCATTAAAGTAAGTCATGAACTGGTGAATCAATTTTTTTAAAAGTCATTGTACTTTTTTAGTTTTAGTTTTTAGTTTTTTAAGTTTTATACCTTAACACTTTCTATTCACTTTCTATCTTTCACTGAAACTAAGATGCCCAAGTGATTTGATGAATATTTTAGATAAATGCATCAGCATAAGACTGTCTTAACAGCAAGACTTCAATGCCTACTCCTACCTAATGAAATCTGGCACTTATTCAGTTAACTGAAGGAAGGAGACTAGGAACGAGACAGTACTACACATCAGGAATTGTGATGTCTGGGAAGTTTTCCAAATTTTGTGCAGTTCCTGGCTGTGGAAAAGCAGTGTCTCTGCATAGCTCTTGGGATCCTCCTTTGCAGTGTCTCTGCATAGGAGGATCCCAGGAACATCTAAACTTTTTGAACAATATCAGTGCAGGATTACACATTTGTTTGTCATTATATATTTGTGGATAAACTGTAAATCAGCAATTTACAGCAGTTAAGTCTCATGTAAGGTATGTTGGCAAATACAAATCCCCTACCTTATCCACTTAACAAATTCAAATAGGTTGCACATAATAAAATTGTGACAAAATATAAATATTTTAAATATTTGCTTTGCATTAGCTCATTTAAATTAGGCAAATTAAACAAGCAGCACATTTTAAAAATGGTTCCCACTTTTTAAATTAAGTTAACTCTACACATTTCTTGACATCTCAAAAGCTGAAGTTGTCACATAGCTGGGTAAACGTCTATGGTGGTGAGCAAGAGACTACAGCAAATATTACCAATTGTGTTCCAGTTTGCTTCAACAGTAGAATCTACTTTTACATTTCCACTTCCCATTTCAAGGAAATAATTTTCTTGTCAGCAAAATTGCTCCCAAACAACATTTTAGTTCTTTCTTAAATTTTTAGTTCTTTTGAGTTCGTTAAACTCAAAGCAATAAAAGGATTTTCTTTAAGAAATTAAATTTTATATAGAAAAAATCTATCCAAGAGCTTTTCTTATAACCTTCACTATTCTAAACCATTTTTGCAATCAATTTTAACTAAGTAATTTTTAGTGAACCTATGAAGTCAGTTCCACTCTAGTTCTACTTACACAGATATAGATAGCAGAGTAACCACTGTAGTCCACAACCATTCAAATTAGTGTCTTAATACTTTGTTTGTCATAGTACAGGAGACAACAAGATAAGAAAAAAATAATTTGTGGTTTCTGTGGGCTTCTGTGTATTTGGAATAATTATTTTCTTATTTCAGATGATGCTGATATACTTGGAATCTCTGTACTGGTTTAGAATGCAGTCTTTTCTCCTTTGCTCTCTCTAATTACAGATTTCTATTGTGGAACTACTTTTCAACCAGCTTCAGTTTAACAGACTCCGACAGAACTTCTTGAACTTCTACCCATTTATTTAAATATGACTTAAGATATCTCTTTACCAATTGTCTGCTCTTTTTTTGGTCTGAACGGAAACAATGCCACAGGGGCAGCTTAGAAGGAAAACTGTTGTGTATTGTACTCGATTGACTCACTCTCTCTTACATACACACACACACACACAAACAGGCTTCTGTCTGCTTACCGCCTCTTCATGCTCTTTCCAGCAGTCATAATCAGTTGCCATTGCAATACTAGCATAGCACAGGCCAGCCTCTTTGGCAAGAACCACTTCCGGTACAGTGGTCATGTTGATGACATCAGCACCCCATTGTCTAAACATAAGGCTTTCTGCCCGAGAGGAGAAACGTGGACCTTCTATGGTCACCATTGTCCCTCGAGGGTGACACTTTACACCTAGTCCCTGGGCAACCTCTAGCAGCACCTATGTAAGGTCATAAGAAATGAGTGATAAGAACTGTTGCATCTGTTCACACATACGCTGAAAGAAAAACAATTGTGACAAAGGAACAGATAAAAATAATAAAACTAATAATGATGATAAAACAATAATAAGGTAATGCTAGTAATGTTTGCAACAATATACACTGTAGGCAAAATGAAGAAAACAATAAAATCAACTTTCGGTAAAACAAGACAAAAATACAAAAAAATTCCTACAGATAAAATAAATGTACGGAGGTAAAGTTATGCCAAAACTAAACAAACAAACCCACCACGAATAAATTCAATTCTTCTGCATAAGAGTGGCATGGAGGTGTCAAATTCTGAGCTGAATAGCGGCTGGTTAAATGAGGTGGCCAGCGCAAGTAGCAATAACCAACCAGTCGGGATGATGGTCATTTGAGAGCTGTAAACAAGCCAAAACTTCGGCAAAATGTTAAGCACTAATAAAACTAGATCTATATGACTTATTACATGAAAAAAATGAATATATCTAATTAAAGTGAACACAGAAGGAGAGGTGGTCTTTAACTCAAGTTTGGCTGGACTGGAGCGTACAAGAAGCAGTAACCAGCCTTCATATATTCAAAACACACTTTTTAAAATAATTTATAGAAACTGAATTTATTAAAAAATTAAATGAATTTAATGAGATTAACTGAATGAAACCTGATGCGCATATCACTTCCAAATTGGTAAATGTGCCTTTTCTCTGTTGCTGCCACTGACAGGGGAGGCACATAAGGTAATGTTCAGGGATTGTCTTGAGAGGCTAGTGTAAAAATTCTTGATGCTGCCATCTGCTGTTTTGGAAGATGCTGCACAGCTGCATTTTCGAGAAAATCTGCATGATCACATTTGTGAGAAAATCAAGTTTAGATGTGTGTTGTAAAACACAGTGCATATATTTGTTATTCCTCTGCATTTTCTCTCAAATTGCCTTTTGTGTTTGCAAAGTGCTTTGTTTGTTTGAGGGTTACGTTTCCTTTGCAAAGCAGATTGCAATTGTTTGAAAATCTAGTTTGCCTAGTTTTGGCACAATTTTAGCTCTATATGAATGTGTGGAGATCAGGGCAATTGTTGAATTGTGGGAGTGTTCAATTCAAATATAAATTTGTTTTTGACAAATGCATGAATGCCTTCCTCCATTAACACCTACAGCTGATTCTTTTCAAACAGTTAAGTAAAATTTCAAATGAGTTTTAAATGTGTCTGTGTTTAAATTAACAAATTAACTGTTACGGTGGAGGCTCCGGCCTCCTCTCCACTGCGCCACCAGAGGGAACCATCACCTGAATACTAATCCGGAACATCAAAGACTACACTTCCCATCGTGCACCTCACCTGCCGCTGATCACTTCCTGCTCTACACCTGATCCTCATCTACTCCTCCATATAAACCGGACTCAAACTCAGTGTCATTGCAAAGTCTTGACTTGCCTCCATGCAGCAATTCTGAGCGTTTTTCCCCTGTTATTTGATTGTTTGCCGCTTGCCTTTTTGACCTGGATTGTATTACCGTTTTGATTCTCTGCTGCCTGCCCTGATTTGAATTGTTATATCGCCTCTGATTGTTTGCTGCCTGTCCCGACCCACACCTGTTTATCATTACGCTCTCTGTTTTGCCTGATATATCTGTTTACCGTGTATGACCCTCTGCCTGTTGGACTATCCTAATAAACATACTGCAAATGGATCCAAACACCTCTGACTCTTCGTTACAATAACATACAATAAGATGGAGGGAGATAGAGACAGAAAAAATAAAAAAAAATGTCACTCACCTCTACAGTCCTACTGCAGAAGGGTTCAGCCATAGGAATGTGACAAACACCTGGAGGGCTGGTGGGCTGCCCATCATAAAATGTCTGAGCACGTTTTGTTGTCCTTAAATTCAGAATGGCGACATTTTGTTGTATCAAGAAATTAGGAAGAAAAAGAAATAATAATATGAAGGCAAGCCAGAACCAGAGTTTTCAGAAAAAGAGCTACACCATGATGAAGCAAGAGCAGATAAAAGCATGTATACTACATATAATGTATACTACATCTTTATTTTTGATCTCCATTTTTCACATGATGGTTCAATTTCAACTAAAATATTTGTTGGTTTACATGTTTATGTGATAAGAAACTATGTAATAAACACAGTATACTCTAAAGCAATAAACAACGGCTGGCACCACCTCAACACAGATAATATTGCTTATTAGCTTATTATTTCCTCCAGTCATTCCTATAGGTACATTTACATGAAACGTTGTATTGCGATTGTAAGTCCAATCCAAATAAAAATGTTCAATGTAAACCCCTCAATCAGAAATAAAAATTGAAATTGTAATTGGTTTGAGAGAGGTGGGTTAACCCTTTTTAATAACTGACCAACTGCAAAATTCCACGATTGAGTCTACATCCTTCTGTGCATGCCTAGCGAGTTTTTGCAGGAAGTCAAGCGCTGTAAGAATGAAAAATGGCACCAACAAACAAATCCAACTTAACTTCCAACAGAAACAAGGTACTTAATAACTACACTGAAGAAAATAATTTCTAAGACTAGATGGCATGAGGTTAGAAATTTATATTTAAAACAGTTTAAGGGATACCTTAATCTTAAAGCTCCAGATGGTTCAGAATGCAGCAGCCAAAGTTCTTACGAGAACGAACAAGTATGACCATATAAGCCCAGTCTACACTGGCTGCCTAACAAGCATCGTATAAATTTTAAAACTTGCTGATTACCTACAAGGCCCTGAATGGTTTAGCTCCTCAATACTTAAGCGAGCTCCTCTCCTATTATAGTCCTTCAAGTTCACTGCAATCTGAACATTTTGGCCACCTGTTAGTACCCAGAATTTCAAAAACAAGTGCTGGTGGTAGATCCTTCTCGTATTTGGCACCCAAACTTTGGAATAGTCTTCCCAGTGTTGTCCGGAAGGCAGATACACTCTGTCATTTTAAATCTAGACTAAAGAATCTTTAATCTTGCCTACACATAGTCATATGGATTTTTTACTCAAATCCCCTAAGGGATTATTAGGCTACATTAATCAGGTAAACCGGAACCGGGAACACTTCCCACAAGAACAGATGTACTGGCTCTACACAAAATCTGTCTGTCTTTCATTCCCTAAGGTCCTGTAGTCAGCTGGATCCAAACTCTGAGACTAGATGGTGGGGGACTGGATGAAATGACCCTGAGCCAGATCATCAGGATTTGAAAGACTTCTTTAGTAAACCTACTGTTATATACATGACAACTTTTAGCTTTATTTTGTTCCCTGCTTAGTCATAGCAGTGTGATGTTATGGCTGCAATTAGTAACATTTCACAAACTCACTGTTATTTTTTTGTTGACACGATTTCTCAGTGCCTGACACTAATTTAGCCTAGGGTTTTGTAAATTGTAAACGTCTAATATTTTATTGTATATATTTTATGTATGTATGTACGTCTGCTACGTTTGCATGTTGTATAGTTCATGGTACTACTGCAAATCCCTTATACCCCTGTCCCATAAGATGTTATCTATTATATGCCACCCCTATGTAAGCTATAACGCATATCTTGCTCAACAATTTTGTGGTTTTATCGGTTCAGTCAACCCTTTATTCATAAACATACTATAAACCTAGTATACCTAATTAGTCTT
>JAZGTI010002532.1:18249-35298 GCA_036877585.1 Botia kubotai
CTTTATTCATAAACATACTATAAACCTAGTATACCTAATTAGTCTTATACATCCCACACATATTATTTGCAATAATACCATTAACATGTCTGACAATTGTTCTGTGTTTTATTATTATTCTTTGTTTCTCTATGTAAAGCTGCTTTGAAGCAATGTAACATTGTAAAAAGCGCTATATAAATAAAATTGAATTGAAAAATTGAATTAAAGGAATAGTTCACGCGTAAATTACAATTCTTCCATCAATTACTCACCCTCATGTCATTCTAAATCTGTATGACTTTTTTGCTTCTCAAGAATACAAAAGAGAAGATATACGCTGGTAACCAAACAACAGTGGCACTCTTTGACTTCTATTGTATGGACACTAAAGCTTTTTGTGATATTTGGTGACATTTTAAGACCTTTTCTAAAATATGTGTTCGTGTTCCACAGAAGATAAAAAGCCTTACAGGTTTGAAATGACAAATTCAAAACAGATTTTGAGACTTTGAAGATAATGTACTACAAAGTTTGATTAAGAGCAACACTTTACATACTATTAGCATGCATAAGACATAACGGATCTCCATTTTGACACAAAAGTATTCCAAATGAGAGTGCCGGCACATTAACCAGACAAGATAACATTTTCATGTAAATAGTGAAATAGTCAACCGAAATCCTTTAATAAGAATTATTTAAATCAAAATGACAAAAACGTGTGCATGTAAACATGGCTATTGATAACCTCCCAAATTTGTTAAAGTATGAAAAGGGAGGTATGATGACAATTGATGAAGAATTCAACACAAACCTATCAATGAACTGGTCAATCAAGACAATATCCCCAGGCTGGATGTCCTCTCTAAGGGAACCACAGGCTGTGGTAACTAACAGGTGGGTGCAGCCCTCTTCCTTCAATGCCCAAATATTAGCCTGGTAATTGACATTGGTGGGCATAATGGTGTGTTGTCTTCCATGCCTTGTAGAGGAAATAAAGTTCTATATTACAGCTCTACCCTATAAAATCAACAGACATTTTAAGCACAGTGTGTTTGAACTGCAATAGTCTAGATACAATATAAATGTAAATGTATTTTATATTAAAGAAAATGGGGGAGAAAAAAAATCATCTTTATCTAACGATTAAAGATTCTGAATTGACTCAATTTTGAACAATTTGTGGTTGAGTGCACACTAGAAAAAGAAAATAAATGTTCACAAATGCACATATCCTAGTGAAATTGCTTTGTTTGGATAAAGATGGACAAAGTATAACCTGCACCATCAAATGGACAAAGTATAACCTGCACATCGCCCAGAGCTGGAGAAAAAAACAACACATTTATAGTGTCAATAAAAAACAGGAGTCAAAATATCACATAAAGTTGAATTTACAGCACACCAGCACACGACCAGCTGTGATTTGTACAGAACACAGAAGGGTAATTTCATGTCAAATCAAACAATTTTTGAAATTTTTCCCAATTCAATTTTTTTATTTTTAAAATATTTTTACAGATGCAAGACAAACATAAATAGTGCTGAAAGCCAAAATATTAAATGCCATTGATGAATAGTTATTGACTAATCCATTAATTTGTAGAGGGGGGTCAAAATGACAATTTTCACCTATAATTTGGAGCCATAACAGAGGGAGTGAAAAATGAACTGAGAAAGATGCCAGCATCTCTGCTAGCAATGCTAGCAGTCCTTGTTGCATTACATATCAATGGTGACAGTTCAAAAACGAGGAAAAGCACTTTTTGTGTTCATTTTACAAAGTTTACATGCCTGTAACTCAAAACAAATATTATTTTACAGACTCATTCTTAAGCCACTTTTCTTTTGGAGGCTACATTTTTAAGGCCCTATCATTTACTCCCAAAGATATGGGGAGTGAATGTGTATCAATGAGCAAACTGTTAAACTGTACACATTTTCTCTTATCAAAAACCAAATGTGGGTCACTTTGCAAAAATCTGATACTTCAATTCTTTTGAAAAGGAATATCTAAAGAACAAATATGTTGAAACCAGAAACGTATCTTCTTTCCTTCTATTAAAACAACTGCATTGAACATAACCATTTCAGTGTCTTGGAGTTACTGTTAAAAATGTGTTCGATGAGTTGAGGCACATTAAAAGCTCTTACTAGTTTAATCATACAATTTTTTATTTATATGTTTTTATATGTTTTATTATATTTATATTTTTATATGTTATTTATAAGTTTCAGGGAAATTTGAACAAAGGGGTGTTTGTTAATTATGGCCTGAGCACCGATGATGTGAGGATCCTATTGGAACTGCTTCATTTGTTATTAACTCCAAAATGGATCGCATTTTTTAAAGCCTAAATAGGGTGATCATATCTGAAAGGAATGCAATAGAGCATAAAATACACATACATAATGTTATTTCAGAGAAATGTATTTAAACACTTATCAAATAAATATCAAACCTTCTGTTCTCTTTTTAAAGAATGTCAAAAGCTGCACTTGAACTGTTCTCTTGGCCATTTTGAAAAGTGCAAAAAGTTACAAAAACTTTTTTGAGCTTGTGCACTGCTCCTTATGGAGTTCTGACTGGCCAATTGCTGTTATTTATAGTTTAAAAATTATTAAAAGTAGAGAATTTTAGTATTATATCTGCATGATACGCTTTACATAATACACAACATTGATAATCTAAAGGGCATGGTAAGGGGGATAGAGGTTTTACAGAGAGGATGTTTTTTGTCATTTTTCTCAACAAGGCGATCCCCCCTCAATTCAAGCCCTTGCCATACATACTAAACCAAGTACTATCCACTGCTATGGGTTATATTCAACAATATCACCTCAAACTTTAAAATATATTTTCAACACTTTATTTTTTTAAATTATTTAAGTAACCAGGACATGCTAATGAAGAAGACTTTGAAAGAAATTAAGTGCCAGATTTTTAGAAAGTGACCCACAATTGGTTTTCGACAACAAAAAATGTGTACAATTTAACAGTTTACTCATGGAGGCACATTTAGATCCCCATATTTCTGGGACTACACCATATAGGGCCTTAAAAATGTAGCTCTCAAAAGGAAAATTGTTTAAAAATAAAATTCTAATATGGCATTAACAATCTCTAAAACTTGTCTGAAATGTCTTTGGTTACAGGCATGTAAACTTTGTGGAAACACAAAAAGTGCTTTTTCCTCATTTTTGAACCATCACCATTGGCATATACAGGGGTTGGACAATGAAACTGAAACGCCTGGTTTTAGACCACAATAATTCTTTAGTATGGTGTAGGGCCTCCTTTTGCAGCCAATACAGTATCAACTCGTCTTGGGAATGACAGATGCAAGTCCTGCACAGTGGCCAGTGGGATTTTGAGCCATTCTTCTTGCAGAATAGTGGCCAGGTCACTACGTGATGCTGGTGGAGGAAAACGTTTCCTGACTCGCTCCTCCAAAACACCCCAAAGTGGCTCAATAATATTTAGATCTGGTGACTGTGCAGGTCTTGCTGTGTATTGGTGCATTATCATCCTGATACACGGCACCGCCTTCAGGATACAACGTTTGAACCATTGGGTGCACATGGTCCTCCAGAATGGTTCAATAGTCCTTGGCAGTGACACGGCCATCTAGCACAAGTATTGGGCCTAGGGAATGCCATGATATTGCAGCCCAAACCATCACTGATCCACCCCCATGCTTCACTCTGGGCATGCAACGGTCTGGGTGGTACGCTTCTTTGGGGCTTCTCCACACCGTAACTCTCCCGGATGTGGGAAAGACAGTGAAGGTGGACTCATCAGAGAACAATTTTTCATTTTGGAGAACAATCAGAGAACAATTTTTCATTTTGGGGTCAAAATTTTCATTTTAACCCCATCTACAAATTAGTGCATTACTCAGTAACTGTTTATCATTGAAATTTAATATTTTGGCTTTCATCACTATTTTTGAGCATCAAAAATTTGAGCTGGGGACCTCTGGTTGAGTTAACATGGAATGACCCAGAATAGATTCAGAATTTTTAAGAATCGATTCAAAAAGAATTGCAATGCATTGGACAATTGATTTTTTTTCTCCCACACCTATTTTATATGCCCAGCAGTGTAATTACCTTGCAAGAAGTACACAGTCAACATTTTTTATTTTGCCCAAAATCAGTGCATCAGATGGCTGTATATAAAATCAAAGACAAAAAAAATGAGTGGCATTAGTGGTTTCATTCCTGCTTAATACTGCTAGTTTTTAAACATCCTCTCAATAAACATGCATGCCTTAAAGTACAGCAGGTGAAGTGCAGAAACACTTACCTTTCCGAATGGTGTGACCACATACCGTTCTGTCCTTCCCTCCAGGATATCTGGATCATCAAGACCAGAACCACCAATTATTCCAATCTTTAAGAATAACACATATCAGAATTATCAAAATAATTGAAAACATGTCCAGCACTATAAGTACAAAAACAAGACACAAAATAAGTTGGCAGTTAAATACAATTATGCAAATTTCTTTAAAACGGCACACAGTATTTGTCATGCGACCATCACATAGCTGCCTGTGTTAGAAATGCACATGTGAAAACAAATTTATCTAGGTCTAAAAATATGTCATACAAGTTGGTGAATAGTCAAAGTATAACACAGAATTTTTTTTTCACAAATGTATGTATTAAAGCAGCTGCCACTGCCACAGTTTTTCAAAGCCAGAATCTTTCTGTAATATTTGTAATCATTTTTTATTATAAAAATAAAAAACTATTACAATTATTACACTGCTTTGTAATATTCTGAATATAATTACAATGTACAATAATTACAATAATTCTGAATGAAATTACAAATGGATACAGTGTTTATTAAGTTGCCCTCCATGCAAGAAGTGAGAGAGAATAAAGCTGATTCTGATCTCACTTCTTGCATGGAGGGCAACTTAATAAACACTGTATCCATTTGTAATTTCATCAAATCACAAAGGATTATTAAATTGGAAGTTGCTAAATTAATCTAAAATTAATCTATTATTGCTTTTTGACCAAAATAAGTCTTCATTTGAACTGATCTACAAACTACTAAATAAAAAACAGTAAAGTGCTGATGTGTTAACATTAATTTCTTAATAACATCAAATCTAATAAAATCAAATCTTTATATACATTATATTCATATCATCTGGATGTTTGGTGTTCATTTATGGTTATTTATAGCAAAAATGGTCTGGATAAAATTATTGCATTTTTGTCAAACCTAAAATTCGGGTTCGAACGGTTAAAAAAAGAACCAATCTCATATGAGATTGCATACTCACATGACGTTTAGAAAACCGATACATGGGATTCATACTTTTATGATACTTTTCTTAACGCAAGTTACAATGGACCAATCATTCGTTTGCGATTACAAGCGATTACTGGGGTGCATGTTTTATGTAGGGTGTTCAGATAAACAATCCTTGGATTTTAAATATTAAAACTATTATATTCTTTAAAAAATCATCTGAACAGGTCTCGGCTTTCATAACCCCACTGAAGAAAAGTCATGAAAACATTTTATATCAGCATATACCGCCCAATGATCTATGCATCATGAACCCATCATCACCGAATACTGCAGCGGCACAGCACATGGTTTCCTTATGCTGTATATTAAAGAGCATCTGATTTACACTGTAAGGAAAGTTGTCTTTCACAAAACGCAATAGAAGCATGTTATAAATATAAAATTCGGTTTCAAAGAACCCAAGTAATGCAACATCTTGTTAATGTCGTGTTTACAGTGACCAAAACACCGCAGTGTCCCAGCTCCTAAATGTGTCATCATTTTATTTTCAGTGCTGTGTCATGTTGCCTGTTAATCATATTTAATTTACCTTTACATGACTGTTAGATGCCATTTTCTTTAACGTGCGGCAATATCGACTTCTGTAACACAGCTTCCTAGTACCTTTTCTTCTGGTTTGTGGCGCTTGGTAAACATAGTTCGGCATTACCGCCACCTACTGCAATACATGGGTACGCTATAACTAACCTTATAATCCATTTTGTACCAATATTCTTAAGATAGACATGTACGATAATATGTATCTAATAAGAAAATAAATTAATTTTAATATAGGTGATAACAGTGTAAATAATGGGTCAACGCAGATTATGCTACAAGTAGAAAACCCTTTGGAATCATACATGTGATATAACAACACTTATCCTTAAAATCTCATAGCTATAAAAATTTAAAAGATTTAGCTCATTAAAACATAAAACATTTTACGATAACCTACTCACTAATATAATAAAGATAGTCTAAAGTAAACAAAATATACAATGCACCCTGATATAACTATAGTACATGCATACAAATGAAATGTTAATGTGACTGCAAAAAATGTTTACATCATTTCCCATTAAAACAATGCAGATATCATATTGTAATAGACAAGCTATATAAACATTTTGGAATTTATTTTTCTAACTTGAATTTTGAATAACCAAGAAAATGTGTAATAAATACTTGTGAGACTGCTATCAGAATTTTTAAAAGCAAGCACACACTGAAATACACTGTAATACCCATTTATGATCCCTTTCAATTTATTTGGGATAGTCACATAAAAAAATCTGAAACATTTTTAAGCTTTTAAAAGTTGTTATTGTTACCTCGCTTGCACAAAAATCTTGTACAAAGATTATTAATAACAATGTTAAACAATCATTGAAAAAGAGAATCATTTTAAGATTCAAACTCAAATATGACACTAATTTTTGGGAGAGTGATTTTCTGCATCGCCAGTGGAACTGCATTCAGTGGCAACACCTGCTTGTTGCTCCATGTCCACAAAACTGGACTTGGGTGACTGAGTTTTAGTAGAATTTTCTGCAATTATGACAGTTGAACTAACAGCACAGACATTACTGTCTGAGGGTAAAGTGGGGTCAGTATTGTCACTCTCACTATCAGTGGTAATTGTAATGAGATCTGGGCTATGCTCTCCTATCCTCTCCCTGCTCTTATGTCTTTTGCTTTTCCTCTTGTGTTTCTTCCTCTTTTTGTATCGTTTCCTACTGCACCCCTCAGATGTATTATCATAAACAATGTCTGGGCTTGGACTCCTACTTTTCTTCCTGGACTTCTTGTGGTGCTGCTTCTCTTTCTTTTTCCTCTTTCCACATTTTTCAGCAGACCCAGTGCTTGATTTACTATAACTTTTCCCTGAGGGTTCCTCCAGATGCTTTGTTTTGTACTTTCTCTTTTTGCCATATCTGTCATGCTGTGAAGTCAGACAAGAAGAGCTGGAATTAACTCTAGAATTGCTCCTTGAGCGGCTTCTGCCCTGGCGGTGGGAGGAGTTGGAGCTGATTCTAGAATTGCTCCATGAGCGGCTTCTTTCCTTGCGATCTTTGCTTCGTCTTCTGCTCCATGTTTGAGAATGCGAGCGATCATAGACACTTCTGTAATAGCTTGTGTAGGATGAGCGTGTCTCTGTATAATATCTTTTGGCACTGTCTCTGTGATGGCTATATGAATGCCAGTAAGATGAGGTGCGGTGAGTAGTCTCTTTTTCTCGTCTCTTCTTATGCTTACAACCTTTAGATAATGAGTGCTTTCTGCTATGAGAACAGGAGTGTGTCTTTCTACAGTGTGAGGATCCTTCTTCACACAACTCCCTTTCATTATGTCTTCTGTCATAGTTATCTTTTTGCTTAAGACGATTAGAGGTGTGTTGATGTGAAGTGTCCTCTGGTGAGTTAGAGCCCCTTTTTGACCTCCCTGAGGGTCTATAAGTGGCAGGGGGTGATTCTGATGTAAAACGAATATGTTGAGGTGGTTGGGATCTTGGTGGCCCTCCATTCTCCTCAGACTCTTCTGAATCAGAGGAAAGCTGGACTAGTTCTGGTGTTCTTTCTGCCATAGGCTTCACATACCCGATAATTACACAATCTTCATCACTGCCAAAGGAATGCTCCTCTCCTTCAGCCATTGTAGCAGTATTTACATGATGGCCCTGATGTGTTACAGCAGCACCAGACACTACCGCTTCCTCAATACTGCTATCAGAGTCTGCGTCTCTCATATGGAAAGGTAAAACCTGAGACAGCTCTGAAGAGTAGGATGGTCCAGGGGTCTCATCATCCCATGCCGTTTGGCTTAAGGTGATTCTAGGAGTGGCATAATCCTGGACTCGAGATATCAAAGAATCACCCTCATCTTCAGAGATGGCAATCACAGAGGTTTCTGAACTGCTGCTCTCAGAGGAAGGGCCAGGCAGATCATAGACAGCATGCTGGTCATATGCTTCCATATTGAATGGAGACTGAGCAAAACTAAGAAACTCATGCAGGAAGTGTTCTGTGTGGGACAGCAAGAAGGGCCTAAGCTCATTCAAAACAGCCTGGTCATTCAGGTTATGTCGAGTGATCAGAGTCATAATAATATGCTGCAGTATGTTGACAAAAGAACCATGGGTGCCATACAGAACAGTCAGCTCACGTCTCAACCATGGCACAAGCCTGTGGAGACAAGCAGGGTTTTTTCGAAAGAATTCTGCAGAGGTGTCTCTGGTACGGCCACCATCCTGCACACTTTGGACTCGCACACCTCTTCTGTATAAGGCCCTTCTGAATTTAACTACTTCCTGTTCGTGAAGACTCCGCACAGACCTGCTCTCACTCATTGCCTCATTCCTGGCTGCCAACCTCCTCATCATGCGATGGAAATCTCTGTTGTGGCCCTGTGGAAGAGATCTACTCAGACCCTCAAATATGATTCCATGGTCAGGAGGAGGAGATGTTCGCCTTGGTGCTGGTCTGTGATCACCTGTAAGTGTGGTGCGATACCTAAACCTTTGCCCTGCCACATTGCCAAATGACCCATTTTCAATTGGTCGAAGATCAAACCTTTTGTAGTCATTCTCAGCCTTTATAGTGTGATAAATGGACTTAAATGGCTGTTTGCATAAAGGGCATTCTGCTTTGTTCTTGGACCACTCACGGATGCATAAGAAGCAAAACTTATGCAAGCACACATTAAGATAAGATATGTTTTTGAATCTATCCAGGCAAATAGGACATTTTGATTCTGGGGATGCTTCTTTTGATATTGTGTTTAACACAACGGCGGATGAATTTTTTAGGAGATGCTGTTTAATCTCTGGTGGATCCATAACCTGTAAGAATATAAATGTAAGAAGAAACACTAAAAATTATTCATCATACTGCATTCAGTTACTGGCTGTACTGCCAGCGTTGTGGATTTAGGTATAAAATCAGATAACAAAGGTTTTGCTGCACTAAACGTTTACAAATGCTATACCATACATGAAAGACACAACCTAATAACATGCCTTTTCATTCACTTTCAAAAAAGAGCTATTACAATCCCCATCATTTAAACAAATTTCTGACAGTAATTTCGTAATACCAGCAGATTTGTAATGTTAAAAAAAAAGTGTTTACACAATCAATAAATTTCTAAATTTACGTCAACTATTGTAGAGAAACAAGATTAATAATACGTAAGCAAATCTGTAAAAATGTAATGATCTTAATAACATAAAAGAACCACAAGATTAGTCCAAAACTTACTCAGTTTTCTTGACTATGTCGATAATCCTTTGAATTCTACAGGAAACATTTAACTTGAATCTTAGAAAACAAAAAGCGACCTACTGATTATATTAGTAAATGATATATTTCAGAACCCAAAGGCTACTGAACGTGTTGACCCAAGATTAAGTAACTTAATAAAAACCTGCACCAGCACAAAAATAAATATGTGACATACAAAATAACATAAAAATACGTTACATCAGGTGGGTAACATAAAAGGCCGTGGGCACAAAAATATCCCAAACTGACTAAAACGAAAACGCTCTCACACAAGCTACGCTAATAATAACGCAAGAATATTTCGGAAGCGTAATGTTCTCAAACTTTCTGAACTTCCTGTTTGCCAAATTCAAAATAAAAGCTCATCAACACTATATAGTTATACGTCCAAATGAGCAAACAAGCTTTTCTTAAACAGTTTGAAGTGGCAAGGTGAAAGGCAACAACATATAATTGTGTATTTTTAAATAAATGATTTTCATTTCAGATTATACTATTACTGCAAGTATTGCTCATTTTGTTTATTGAACATTGTTTATTTGTGAATGCTTGTGGAGTATTGGCCATTAGGGCCAGACAAAGACTGGCACATGGGTGGAGCAGGGGGGCTTGGTAGAGCCCCCTGGTTAGGGGGCAAAAAATGATGCTCTATATATCAAACATATATGCAGACACCTGTACAAAACATGGTACGTGTATTGGTCATGTCAACCCAAACAACTTTCACACTGACACCCATTATCGAGGGTAGCTCTTACAATACTTACAGCAGACTTTTAAATAGTTCTCAATTGTTTTCATGAATTAAATGACCACTATGCTACGTTTTCTAAAGAAACAACAGGTGGCTATGGTGCCATAGTGCTTTGGTCCTTAATTGACACTTTTCTCTCTTCTTTTGTACTGTGGCTTTCTGTAGGTCCATCCCGCTGTCCCATTGGTCTGATGAGCTGTTACTCTCCTGGGTACTTAAGTGACGTTACCCAATGCCACATCACAGACCCTGTTGGTTTAAAAGGATGCCACCCCAGAGCGCTGCTGTGATTATTGTATTTGTTGCATCATTTATTCTAAGCCCATTTTGATATTGTGCTTTTTTTATTAAATCCTTCAGCCATTTCATATCATTCATTATTGTTGTTATTATTATCATCATCATCATCAAATATGGTAACCCATACCTGAAATGTGACTGCATTTAACCCATCACTGGTGAGAAGTAAACACACACTGCAAGTCATGAACACGCACACCCGGAGCAGTGGGCAGCACATTACTGCGCCCGGGGAGCAATTGGGGGTTAGGTGCCTTGCTCAAGGGCACTTCAGTTTCAACCCCCCCAGTGCTGGAATCGAACCAGCAACCTTCTGATTACAAGCCCAACTCACTAACCAGTAGGCCACAACTGCCCCTTCACTTAAAGGTGAACGTTGTCCTATGCTGTATGTCATTACTGAATTGTTTCCCTGTATACCAGGGAAAAGCGGACAGGTATGATGGTCACTTGAGATACATTATGTACACATAGGTTTTAATTTACCGGGGTCGTAATCATTTGAAGAGAAACAGTAGTTTGACATAACAAGTGGACATTACAAATAAACAATGATAGATGAAGATGGCGATATAAATTTTATTTTTGAAAGTCTGTTAAGATGTTTAAGGTGTACATAGATTTATTAGCATATGTAAACTTGTGGGAAGAAAATGACAGAACAGTATTTAAGTGAAGACTGAAAAAGCATTGAACATTACAAGGATATCTAAATAACCTGTTCATTAAATGGTCTGCAAACTGTTACTGTATACTCAGGATTCTTTCATAAACATAAAAGTGCAAGAAAACAGAATTTATTTTTAATAGAAAATGCCATTATGCATTTTATTCAAGAGTTGCTATACATTAAGACATTACCAGCAATTCACAGATCAGGTTTCTCCTTAAAGTGACATATGCAGGATGCTCTTTGGCTATCCAGATATGGCTTACATCCCAAGTGCATGACAGCATCAAAGAGCAAAGTCACTGCTGATTCACAGGCTGTGTAAACAAAGATTGTAAAAGATTTTGTCTCAATATAATGTGTAAATAATTAATTATCATATAAAAGACCAGCTATAAAATATTTGCACTTTTAAAATGCAATCTGGAAGCAGTTTAGCAAGGCTGTGTCAAAATAGTTCATGTCCAATAATAAAGGTAACTGTTTAATAGTTATAGTTATTAAATGTATACAAATTTATTATGAAATTAGACCGATTATATATACAATACAAAACAATACAAAGCTTGTATTGTTTGAATATACCTTGTACGCTTTGAGACAAGCCCAGTGTTTTTTGGAAATTCCTACAAATAGATTCTAGGCAGACTTGGAACTGCTTATCACAGTAACTTTTCTTGCTCCCACAGGTGTCATAGCAAATATCATGCTGATTACAACATCTGGTCATAGATGGGATTCCAATATCAAACTGTAGACAATGAAAAAAATTAAAAGAATATAAAGAGGATGTAACATTTAACTAATAGAGGTCATAATTAATACAACAAATAAGTGAAGGCCACAAAGCGGCAATAAAAATAGTAATATATTCATTCAAATGAATAAGCAACAGCATGTTTTTGTCCTCACCTGAAATCCAAATACTGGGGAGCCACATCCATTGGGTGGAGGTGGTTTGTAGTTAGGGCGAGAAATTGATGAATATCCTATAAAGAGCAAACCCCATCAACATTTAAACGATACCGATTAAGAGTTTTTTTTTTAAACCATCGTATAGTAATGACTGACAAGCAAGACCAGACAATATCACATGTTGAAACAATAAAATGAAATGTTGTAGGGAAAAGAATACATAAACGCAAAGCCCATAGTGGTAGTTAAAAATAACTTTTAAATCATGACCGACCATCATTACACTTGTAATGGCACTGTCCATCTGAGCCTCCGATCATGTCCAAAGCCAAGTTAAGGTACTTGTCTATCTTGTGGATGCCGTTCCGGATCGTTTTCAAAGTCTTTCTCCAGTCTGGAGACTCAGGATCCCGTTCTTTAAATCCATTAGCTTTAAACGCAAAAATCAATAATCCAACTGACAACAGCAGTCGTAACGCCAGAGATGACGACATGACAGGACATAGTCCAACAAATGTCTGGTAAGACTATCTCTGTCCCTTTTGTATTTCATTTACTTCAAGAGAGAATCTGTATATATAAACAATCTAAAATAATACGTTGCACTTATAATAATATTTGCACTTACAATAACTATTAGTTACTATTATTAGTAACAGTAGTTTTAGATCATAAATAAATCGACAAGGCACCACACTATAGTCTGTAACAAGATTAATTGTAAAGTGTTTTCGATGACCTGCGCACAAGGCTTTTCCGTTTACGTCCTAAACTAAAAGCATACTAAAAGTCTCTAGATCAAGGATATTAAAATTACACACCTGCGACACCTCAAAGACATTGAGCCATAAATAAAATTACTTAAATCATAAAATATACTTTGTAGTATGGGGAGCAAATAGCGCAATAATAATACAAATTTACGCAATATATGCGTATATTTTACAACATTGCAGACGTTCACTCGCACGTTATTTTCGCCCACGTTTAAGGCCGAGTTTAGGGCAATGTCAAAATTTCATATAAGATTTTGGCGTTTCACATAAGCAAATAAATGTACAAAAATCATACATTTTCCCAGACAAGTGGGGAAAATCCAATTACCTCATTTCAGTGTATATTTGCAAGATAACATGGCAATAATATTGCATTATTGTGTATAATGCCTAATAATAAAATGAACTACTTACATCATCACTTTGTATAGAAATTAGCAATTATACTAGAATATATATTCTGTACTAGAATATAGTATATAGAACTATACTTTAGAAATTGTACTACAGAAATTGTTAGGTCTTCAATATTCAATACAAATGAATACATTTTTAAACCTTCACACTTCAAGGACAGAAATAAGCATTTTATCCCAATTGTTCCTTATTTATCTGCTAACAAAAATGCAAGTGACAAAGTTTTGTTGTAGACTTATCCTTAATAACATGAGTTTCACAGACAGTATTACAGCACAAATAATGTCAATTTTGCACTATAGATTATAAACTAAAGACACAGCAAAATCATACGTAATCTGTAATAATCTTTATTGACATAAATTACACAAAACCATTTTACAATAGAAGCAGATAAACATTTCCTGAATATAAAATGGCATCCTTAATGATGACCATGGCCCTCTGCTTCAGGAAGACCTGGGACAACTTCTCCTGTTTCCAAAATGGTGTCTCCCTAAACAACATGTGCAAAATGTGGATAAGGAAATTCAAAAGAATCAAATGCAGAAATATAAAATTGTTAATGAAATGTATAAAATTATATTATATTATATTTACAGTTTTGCCTAAATATACTTACAGGAAACAGTCTAGGTTTTAACTCAACAATTCCATATGGCATTTTCTGTAAAAACAACCAACATCATATATTTAATCTTTACAGTTTCAGCATGATAATGATCAAACAAAGATACTTAACATAACTTGTCATTTTTCTATACAAGCCCTTTGTACACTTAGTGTACAAAAACATTTATTGAAAATATCAGATAAACAAAAAATGCAAACACCTGACCCTTAAAATTAGGCAGTGAGTCTTTGTACTAATTCACTTTGATAGAATAAAAGGCTAAACCTATAATTGACTGTTTTTTCTTGAGCCCCCATACAACTTTAGTTTCTGACATTTTAGAAGGTCCACCAAAATAATATTATAAAAATAAGAAAGATATCAGTGACTATTATTATTAATTTTAAAATATTTAATGAATATATTATTTATCATAAAAATAAGTATTTTAGAATTGACACCAAGCATTTTGTCAGGTTCTTGATGGGCTTTGTACATTATGTAAACAAATGTAAACATTAATCCATCCAGAAATAACATTGTTCTTCTAGTCTACACTCAACCCTGTCACACCAACCAGTCTTTGCCCATAAAAAATGTGCATGCATTCTTATTAAACGTCATTCTCCAAAAGTAACATAATTTAGCTCTTTTAAAAAGCATACACAGGAACTGCCCCTGGCTTAAACTTTCGTCTCATTTTAGGGTAGACAATATATATAGTTTAACTGTTCTGTACAATGGGAGACAGCAGAAATGTGTGCCTGTACAGGAAACAATATCAGGATGGCAATAAACTTACTGCGACGTGGTACTTCATGTAGTAATGTACAACCCATGCTGGAATCAGAATGCGCGTGAGGGCAAAAACACTGCCATTATAAGCTTTAAACGTCTTGATCAAGCGAAAAAGAGAAATTACATGTTAAAATGCTATTTTGCACTATTTGCAGTTAATCATTTATTATAGATGTGTTTAATCTGTGTATATTAATCATATGACATTAACTCACGTATAGTCTCCAGAGTGTCTTAGGTTCTAGGAATCCAGCCCAGAATCGGGCGATTCGACCTGGTGCTTTGGGTGCAGTAACAGGCTCTCGAGGACTGAGTTCCTGATCTTTTAGCCACTGTCGACGAAGTTTTATCAGCTGCTCATAGCGGAGTTTTTCATCCACTGTGTACCCAGGCATTTTAATTTGTTGCTGTTTTCCTGCTGAACCACAATTTACAACAATGACATCGGAGAGGGCAAACCCCAGAGTGCAACGCGAACGCAAAGAACTACAAAAATATTACAGCGACAACTGCTGATCTGGAGTGAATCAACAGCCGTCATGCGAGTGCGTTGTAACAAGCCATTTGATACCGTGCAGTGGCTTTACAAAGGTTAGAAAAAACGCCGATGATTTCATACCCGGACATAAATTCATGTCAATCAAAACAGATCACGAGACCAAAATGTCACTTGACTATTTTATCCTGAATTGTTTTACCTCTTTACATTGCTTGTTCCAGATAGCAAATAATGACTCTGTAGACCCAATATGTATAAAACATTTTAATTGTGTTTATCACATACAAGAATACACAATACCTTAAAGTGAGGGCTTAAAATATAGCCAGCACCAGGTAAACGTGTGTACATACACAGACACATACACAAAGAAAAATCTTTATAATATGATACAACATTCGAATGCATATTACTCATTCTCAAAAAGTAAATCTGTTCACAGGTCTCTGGCACAGAACCCTCCCTTCTCAGTCAAGAACTGCAGGTAACAAGCTCCCCCTTTCCAAACTAGCAAGTTTCTCTTATGCCAGAATGCAAGGGTCCTGTAAGCTATGAAAAACTCTGACCTATCAACAAAATGCTGCATAATGACAAAACAAATAGGAGTGGGAAAGAGGCAAAGTGATAAGAAATTATGAATAACAAATCTATATTCATTTAAAGATATAAATCCAAATTAACACTATATGCCTCCCAAAATCTAGAGGGGTTAGACACATAAAGGTAAAATATCTCTATGGCAGGAATCTTTTTAATATAAAAAGTTCTTTTAGTGCGTTTATGGGTATACGATAGTAATATTTCATATCTACATTTTTGGTCACTCTAATCTGATGGGGTTTTCTTCATAGCCTGCACCGCCAGACACTTTCTTTATCCCACCCATCTTGCTGCACTAACTTTATCTTAATGCTCATGCTTTGTGGAAGGCTCCATTGTTTAAGCTCATCAAACACAAAGCAGTATCAATGCTGATTTTTTACTGTAATAATAACCGTTTATATTTTATATGTTTTTGCTAAAGAACAAAACAGACATCTAAGATCCTTGAAAATATGGCACTTT
Organism: Botia kubotai; assembly: GCA_036877585.1. Taxonomy (NCBI): domain Eukaryota; kingdom Metazoa; phylum Chordata; class Actinopteri; order Cypriniformes; family Botiidae; genus Botia; species Botia kubotai. The sequence continues at coordinate 34,639 of JAZGTI010002532.1, forward strand.
TTACATACTTAATGCCAGTCTGCTGACATATACTCATTTTAGTGTTTACTTTTTCAAAAATCATGCAGCAATTGAATAGCCTGTCACAAAGTATATTTTCTCATCACACAGGAAACTGACTTTTAGCTTGACATCGCATGCCAATTATGTGGCATGCAATTTCTTAGTTAATGCCAATGAAAATCTCAAAAAGAAGATCTCAGATCTCATTTTATGAAATCTCATGTGTAAACCACAATTAAAATTCTGTAAACTCCTAACTTCACCATGTTGACGAGAGTTTTTTTTGTCACGTAATCAACATATTGGTACACATTGAAAATTTTTTTTTTGCTACAACAGTCAGGTATATCCATGACATAAATGTAAACTCTTCATGAAAATGTATAAAAACAAAAAACGCTTTGCTCCATCCTTTCAGTGTTTGAAAACAACGGAGGTAAAACTCAATACAAAAAAAACTCAGTTGGTCACAATACGCACCATAGTATTGAATCAGTGCTGCATACCAATATACACAGCTCCCTTTACAAACAAAAAACAAACAAACCAAAAATCATATTTATATTGCTGTTTCTTAGCTCCTTTTGGCAGAAGATCCAATTCTATGATCACATCAATCACACTTTTTACAGTAGACCAGAAATTATATTTGGTATT
>JAZGTI010002533.1:3792-35437 GCA_036877585.1 Botia kubotai
CCCCCCGCGCCCCCCACGCCAACTCTAACCCTGACCACACATGCAGACCAGCACTCAATATTCTCCCTCTGCATCTTCTGTCCCACTTACTCCAAAATGATAAGAAACAAGCTCAAGTAAAATAATTACAGCCAATGAGATTCAGGATGGCCAATCTGAAAACCACAAACGTACTTATATAAGATAAGTAAACAAGGCTCAATTGGAACAATTAAACAAATCTTAATACTTAATCTTAATACTTAATCTTAAAATCTGAAACAATCTTAATACATATCTAGACTTTTGAGGGTAGTAGTGACTGCACAGCTTAGGCTACTTTATTGAACTAAACGAATGACTAAATTTATTAGCCAATTAGTCTTGGTTTTAGATGCAAATCGAGTGCATTGATTCCTTTGCTGGTTGGATGATAAGCGAAAAAAGTCATCAAAATTATATAAATACACACTTCCTGATGAGAGTGACGCAGCTAATGCTAATTACAATGACTTCAATAATGAATCAGATAGCAGTGAATGTACTTAATTATTGTACGTTATGATCTATTGTTGTTTATAATAGCTGTGGTAGGACTGCAGAATGTTGTGTGGCGCTTGTCTAAGAAGAAGCTAGAAAAGCCTCTAAATCAGTCAGAGGGAACGGCAGACACTTCCAATCGCTTCGGTCAGTCAAGCCATGAATCAAATGGCTAAATGAACCAACTAGCCTTGACCACAGAATGTGGTGCATCTGATTTATACACCAACCAGGCTGCACTGTTGGTGCCAAGATGAATTACTACTGTTTCTGAGCAGTTGCACATTTGTTACTTTATGAAAATAAATACATATGCATTTGCCCTAATGTCATGCAATATGCATAAAAAATTTAATTAAGGAAATATTTATAACTTTTGCTTGCCTTGGTAAAAAGTAAAATAAATGATAAACAAAAAATTAAGAATTTAATTATATTTTCATTATATGATGATAATATTATCACTAATATTACATGGTAACTGACTATACAGTGGTGTAGAAGTTGCTAGAGAGAAAGGTCTCAAATTCAAATCCTTCTGTGTGGCTGTTGCACAGAGTAAAACATAGGAAAGATATGGTAGTTTGGTCAAATAATATGAAAGAGTTTGGCTGTGGAGACACAACAGTCTGATTGAAGGGGCGTGGCCCATGCACTTCAGCCAATGAATCTCAGAAGCTCTCTCGTAATTTATGATTTCAAGACAGAAAAGGGTTTCCTCCTGCAATTTTTGCAAGTGGGACAATGCTGATGGCAGATGCTTTGAGCTTTGAGTTTTCCTCTGAGGTCACTAATAATCACCTGTCTGTGTCATCTCATTCTTGCCTAAACTAGCACAGGCAGCACTCACTGGTCAGCACAGTCTCTGAGGTTAAAGGTGAGATTGCATTTCTGAGAGGGTCGACCTCATGCACAATCACAGGGTGATGAGCTGAGCCTTTCAATTCATGGATCTGAGGGAAAATGAGGAGGCTCATGTCTCTCACTGTCACTGAGAATTTGAACCTTTGCTCACCTCATAATTGTGACAGCAGGGGAAATGACATTGCATTCCCTTTCCTTCCTTTATAGCAAATGTATTTTTTAATGTATCGCAGCTTTTTAAAACATGTACTAAATTCATAAAATACTGAAAACACTGGTAGAGACTACATATATGCTATATGCACTACCTTTTAAGCATAAGTAAAGACAGATAAGTCAACACTCTCATTCTCTCCATACAATCCCAAGCACTGCCCTAGACTTAAAACTCACCAGTATTAATGCAAGCTGCTGTCTCCCTCGAATCAATCAAATGGCCTTAATAGACTATAAGAAATCACATAATTATAAACAAGACCCGATGTTGACACATTTGTATATTAGTGTAAGTAAACATTGATTGGTATTGGTATAAATGTGATGATGTTGTATGAGTAATTATTGCTGCTCAGATACTCTGTCACTGAAACTTTTACTCCACCAGGCCAATGGGGTACGTTTGGGGCAGGGTCACCTGTTTGTCAGACCAATTCTGTTGGGTGCAGCACTATTTCTTTGGCATAAAGAGCATGACAACAGGTCAAAAACAGGATATCTCCAAACACACACAAACAGAAGCTCATTATACAGGTCTACAGCACATAATGCAGAAGATTATATGATTTACATGAACTCCTAATGAACGCAGAGCTGAGCCTCTGTTTTACAATCCCTCTGTATGCCTAGCTTATTCTTGTGAAGTAACAGCCAGTGCTGAGCTAAAAATAGATTTCCTCTAGTCTGGGGTTCAAGGAGCCATGAATTTCTCGCAGTCTCTGGAAAAGCAGCGATGGGACAATTAAAAAGGAAAGATCGTTTTTTTTGTGTGTGGAAATACCAAAGGTTGCTGGGTTTGGTTTTTCCAAAAGCAGGAGATTTTCAAGATTTCCTATTTTACATTCTCAGCAGCTGTGCGTAAATCATGCTGGGAGTGTACAGTATCCCCACAGGCGTCCAAGCACTCACACATAAAAAAAACAATAAATCCCTCCTGGCTCACGGACTCTCCTGGAGACCACATACTGATTACATCCTGAGAAAAGGAAAAATATGAGCAATTTGCAACACTTGAATGTGAATCAGCTGACAGATAATGTGCATGTAATTAGTTGCTTTAAACGCTTTGTTCTGGAAAATAGCAAATATGCTTCAGTGACGTCTGTAGAATGATAATGGCAGGCTTTGGTCTACGTGGTTCACTCCAAATGAGTGTCATCCTGAAAGTGTCGGACGAAAATTTTAATTTTTTTTATAAAATATACAAATGTATATACAGTATATGACATGCTAGCAGATCGCAAGAAAAAATGTTGTTAATCCCATTTCAGATTAAAAAATGCTTTCATTTACAATCTCAGACACAAATCTGTCTCCTATTTGCTCTGACCATTGGTTCTGGAACCAGTTTCATTTATCACCAAGTAAATATAGAAATCTCTATAGATTTTCTTCCTCTGCAATGAAATCAGAACGTTTAACAGTAATACTTCTGGTTGTTGGCAGAAAGGAGAGGTAAATCAAATCCCTGCAGCCCAAGGACTCCCCGATGCCTGCTCAAATAACACCCTGATTTAATTCTTCCATCTTTTACTGTTCATTTATCCTACTGCATCCATTTTTGTCACTAGCATACCTGCATTTCAAATAACAGCACTATAATATATCTGATCTAGATGGAGCCTTATCATGTTTTATGGGCTGAAGGATTTTGGCTAGTCGAAAACAAACACTGTATGTGCTTGTGAAAATGCATTAACATTTTGGCTCACTGGTCAGTGTAGCTAGTCATTTTCCAAAATCACTACCCACACTGGCCAGTAAGCCAAAAGTTAATGTCAAGCCCAGGTAAGCAATGTGATAATTGTTTGGAGCATAAGTAGGGACGTGTGGTGGGGAAAGAGATTTGGGATGGGCTGCATAAATTGAGGCAACAGCCTAAAAAGACATCAGATGGAGAGCGAGGAGCTTGCAGGCTAAAATCCAGAACTTATTTAAGTGGAGCTCTCATGCTGGGATCTAAAAGCTCTTTTTGAGAAGCTGTTGTAAGAACTGAAGGACTTGTTCTTTTTTACTGCTTCTCATGAATTTCCAAAGCAAAGAAAGTAATAGCCCCTTATGAACCAGCACTTAGCAAATCTAAATTGCAAAGTCTTTCATTGTGGGTGTAACTATATATTGCATCTCTATACTGATGCAATATACTGATGCTATTTAACTCTATACTGCAAGCAGATGGTTGATCGTGGTTTGTACAGAACCATTTAAAGCTCTGATATTTGCCTATATAATTCACAAAATAAAGGGAAGGTAAGACAGTTACGTAGGAAATTAACTTGCCCTAAAATTATAGTTCTTCTTATTATTTTAAAGAAATTATATTATTATTATTATTATAATTTAATTGTATTACAAATTACATTAGGCATAATATATGTATAAAGTATGGTTCACACTGTGGAACACTCACTGGTCAAGGTTTGGCTGGTTAGCCTCAGCAGTTAGCTCCTGCTGGTACAAAAGTAGCCATGCATTCTGACTAAATAATTAACTCTTAACAGTGTGAGATTGATTAATGTTTGTCTTTCTGAATGAGTTTTAATGTAGAATGATTAGTCACATGGTTTTAACCAGTTTAGGTGATTGGCTGAGAAAGCAAAGATGGCAGTGTGCGGGTCAGGTACTTGTAAGGTTGCGTGTGCCAGCCAAGCACCTGCCATAAAGAGAAATGGAAACGTTAATGAAACGCTTTCTCCAGGTATATTAGACCTTCTTTTAAATGTCATAATGTATTACAAAACAATTATTACAGTATAACCTAGGAATTATGTGATTATCCTCCGAGTTTGTCAGTAGAGGCGTTTTAGCCAAACCAATTATATTTTAATTACATGTTAACAAACAAGAATGTTAATCAGCTATGAGTGAATTCATCAACTTCAAAATCAAATCAGGAAATTCACTTTATTAAACATGAACCTCAAAATCAGGCACATATCTTCAGAGTAATCAGCTTCTAATTGAATCGTGATTAGGGCTGAAGTTTCCTCACACACAGCTTGTGCAGAAACATCGGTCAGAGCCAGAGATCAGCATCACGGCTGAGATCCCTCATCTGAGCCCCGCTGAGCCCAAGACACCATCAGCCACTCTCACACACAGCGCACTTGGGTTTCATAAAATACAAATGACATCCCCGCATGCCAGCAGACGCAGAGCGTTACGAGAGCAGACCGCTCTCATTAAATGCTCGCCGTCTCTTTGCTCATTATTCACATCAGAGAAAAGCAGGGCTGCACTTAGATGCTTTACTTAGTGGGTTCTGTCATGTACACACTAAAACTTTATATATTAGAAAAGCCAAAAAAAGCATCCAAGCGTATCATTGCTTGTTTAAAGATGTTAGTTCTAGCCTGCTTAATGACATTGGTTGAATGTCAGAGGGGCAAGTTTACAAAATGGCTTTGGCACACATCCAAAACCCTGCTATTTGCCTGGGGCAATTTTACCCCCCCTGAAGAAACACTGTGGCTTTATGACGCCATCGAAACACTGGTCAGTTTGTTTGTTCACATGGCATAGCAATGTTGGCTTAACCTATGGCATAAGTTTGGGGCGGGTCTATCCATTTCTTCTGACCAATGGCGGACAAAAGCAGTGTTTGGGAAACCTGTTTGAAAACAATGCATATTTGCAATTTCGTTTGGGGACAGTAACCAGAAATTACACACTTCAGCACTTCAAGTAAAATATTCATTAAGGTCATCTGCATTTAAAAAGGTGGCTAAGGCTTTCTCTGTAGAGCAAAAATCATTTTCATACACAGCCATCACTCGCAGCAGATTTTCTGTTTCAATGCAGCCTCCTGCTCACCTGGCACACATACACACACTTACACAAACACTGATTTGTGGGTCCGCTAGGTGAATACTGGCTGTGTGCCATCAATGCAGTCTGCTTCCAGCCTGGCCGAAGACTTCCTTTGCTACAGCTGAAGTGATTGTTGGCTGCAGGTGCTCTCTACAGGAGAACAGGCAGTGTCCAAGACTCTGGATGAAAGAGCAGTACATTTCATTGTAGCAATGAGACGTCTGTGGTCAGTGTTTCTCTGATTGTGTCAGATGAATGCAGAGTGTAGGACACAAAAAGGGAAACATTTGTTAGTATTTCCAAACATTTGTGTCCACTGGTGTGAAGTGAGCAGGGTACAAGCAGGTGTTTCCAAATTATTCTCTATGGGAATTGAGCGGCCAGCTCACCTGGGGAATTGTGGGATTGGCAACAGAAGGTGACGGCAGGCCAAGGATGTGATGTCTGATGATCTGTTGCAGGAAATACTGGAGCTTCTATTGAAGTTTTTAAAATGTACATTATTATACCTGTACTCAAATCAGATTTGGTTTGAGTTAGTGAACGTATATTGAATTTATATAGTATGCTTTGGATATACAAACCCATATCATCCATTCTGGTATGTATTTTACACTGACTTCACATTGAATTCAGACTAGTTTTAATTTAGCCACTGATTGATTAACACAAACACAGCTAGATCAAAAGAAGAAAGAGGGAACAGGATGTTTGGTTCACACCCAACATGCTGTATCCTTGACAACACAGCTCACTTCACAGAAGTGTATGGTCGGCAGGGTGACCCCAAGCCCTTCATCAAAATCAACATGAAGAAACTGACATATGAAAAATATAATTATCCTTGTCAGACCACTAAAAATAACACACTTAGTGAAGAACAATTATATCAGGGATCATAGATTAGTTGGTGCCTTAATTGCCGCTGTCGTGCTGAAGTCCAAAAGCAGTGCAGTGGATATTTAATGCTAAATTAGCCATTGCGTTACTGATCAACAGAATTATCATTAGCTGAGGTGAGATCGTTGTCACCTGCTTTCTGTCATCTGTTTGACAGAATGACAACCTGCTATAACAGTGTACAGAAATGACAGTTGGGGCTCAGAGGAATATTTCCAGCTTTGAGAGCATGAGGTTATGAGTTGACTGACTTTATGTTCTTAAACCAAATAAAATGACATATGTTTGTCAGTATAGTACTGTATATCAGTAACAGTGGCATATTTTGTTGTACTGTGTACTGTGTGTGAAATTTGACTGGAAAGGAAAGCAGACAGTTAAGAGCTGGGACGGGAGGTAACATTTGTGCCACTAAATAGAGGGAAAGAGAAAATTTAAAGAAGTGATTGACACAAAAATAAAAATTCTGTTATCATTTATTCTCATTATTTTTTTATTGTCCAAACATGTATGAGGCAGGAGAAATGCTGAACGATATTGATCCTCTTTTTTGTTTCACGGAAGAAAGTATGGATTTGGACCAACATGGAATGACATGTTGATCAAATTTTAATTTTTGCGTCAGCTAAAAAGACTCAAAGTAGAATAATCTTAGCTTACTACTGTAAATGTGAAAAGAGAGATCACAATCACAGATGTTTAAGGTGGCAGATAGCCTAATTAGAAGTTCTGAAATAAAAGAGGGTCTAAAGGTTCACTGGATAGGGTCTAGCAACAGACGTGGTCAGGAAAATAACATCAGGCTATGCACAAAATGTCAATACATGCAAAACTACATATTAAACCAAAGACAAAGGAGAAGAACATAAAGAACTTGAGACTAAGAGTGAAAAATTAATATAAAGACCTAACAAAGAGTAATTTTTAAGATAGAGACAACAAACAAAGACAGAGAGAGAGAGAGAGAAAAAGAGAGAGAGAGCGCGCGATAGTCTGGAAATGGGTCTGAAGTGGAGGTATAAAAAGCAGTAATAGTGAGAAATGAGATGGGAGAACAGAGTATTAAATGAAACAAGAAGGTGAGATTGTGTTTAGTTGATCGTTTTATTTTCCCTGTTTATTTCCCCTCTGTCCTGACACACGCACACACACACACACACACACACAGCTGCTCTAGCCAGCCCAGAGAAGGAAACACATCACACTCCTGCATTGCCACTGCAATGTCAATGAGGACTATATATCATCGACTGTATGAATGGATTTTTTTGCATAGGTCTTGCAAGAAGCTATTTAAAGGCCGAGCAATGGCTTTCCTTTGCTTTGCAAAGCTCAGCCCAATTAAAGCACATGAAGCAAAAGTCTTAAAATAGCTCTAGGCACGAGGCAGTAACTTTGCAGCCTTGTTTCTTTCACAAATATATCTTTTTAGCAAGCGCCACTGTAACTGTTGTTCAGTGTTCAGACTTAGGGTTTGGGATTTCAACAACCCTTCATGATAAGTTTTAAGCTTTGATGTGTAACTCTCACAGCGTGTGCAACTGAGATTCATGAAATCTCAGATCGTTGGCTTGTTGAAGAGAGATATGCCATTACTTTTTACTCTTACGGTTTTCATCTGGTGGACGATAAAATGACTCGAAGACATGGGACAGCAAACAACCACATGGCAACCCCTTAGAACCGCTTTTGATAAGCAGGGACATGCCAGCAAAGCCCTAAAAACCACCCAGACCACCCAAGGTGCCAAACTGCTTTCCAGAACTTTCAATCTCTGTTCCTCTGTGGTGGCTTTCATCTCTTATGCTTAGACCATCACAACCTCTAAGGAACAGCTGAAGACATGCCTCTTAAGTACATACTTTACTCTTTATACTCTCTCTTGAGCTTATGTACTACTCTAGCCTACTCTTGAACCCTGGTACTGCAGTACCATTAGCATTTTTGATTCCTGCATAATAAATTGTGATGTCCCTCATTGTCATTTTGAATAAAAGTGAGTGCTATATGCCCAAACATAAATGTGGATTGAGACACACAAAATACAGACAAAGACAGACTTTTGCCCTCCCTACACACGGCACCACTAGGTGAGTGCACACATGACAACGCGTGGGCAAGCACTGGGCATGAACCAGGCACAGACCGTCTGGCAAAAATAGCTGCCCTCTCTGGCCTTCCTTTCTCCTGCCTCCAGCATTTTCACTAATATTAGTAAATACACAGAGCTCAGGGCACACAGCAGACTAACTCACGCCCGGGGCTGGACTCACACACAGTTGCCATCTCCTGCTTTTAACAAGACCTCTGCTGAATCTCCTCACACCATAATGAGTAAAGGAGAACTGTGGAGGAGAGGTTTAACGAGAGAGAGATGGATAGAAAGAGCTCATGCGATCATGTGTGAGAATGTGAATGACTGTAGACTGTCAATGTCCATCTCTAGTCTAATTCACCATGAGCTGTTGACAGTCTCCTCTACAATAGTCATGATACTCCACTGACACAATGCTCAAGCCTGTGGGGTTGTTAGTACACCGGCATGTATTAAAGGGATAGTTTACCTCCAAATTAAAAAATAACTATCAAAACTATCAATTACTCATTCTTATGTTGTTCCAAACGTACATCACTTTCTTTCTTCTGTACAGTTTCTCACATTGTTCTCACTGCATTTGTCCATACATTAAAAGTGAAGTGACCAGGGCCTGTGAATAGTGACCAGGATGTGACTCATGCAGTGTCCACTCCAAGATTTCCAAAGTCATAATATACCTTTGTGAGAAACATCTCAAAACGTCAATAATATTCCCTGCTAATGTTCCCATCTTTCGAAGCTCTATCATGTGTGTATATTTAAATATGTTTGTGATGTCATGCTATAATTATATACTGTTAAATAATATAACTAAATGAACCTTTTATATCTGAACCTTTACAGCAGAACATTTATAAAAATCTCAACATAATGGTTTACATTAACAACATACTTTCTCTGTTCAATCATCATTAGACTTGCAGATAACTTTGACCTCAGAAAACCTGCTGCAAATTCCCAGAAATGATTCTGCATTTGGCTTTGGAGCACAGATATTTTTTCACACCTGGCTTAAAATATTACATTTCTATAAAAAAAGTTTTATTTCACTCTGAAGTCAAATAATCCTCTGTGAACTGAAGGTGAACGTGAACTGAAATTCAATAGAACATACTGTTCTATTAAACCAGACAGTTTTATAAAGACATTTAATAACGGACTTTAATGAAAACATGAGCAGGGCTCCTCTACATCCTGTGTTTGTATCTCATGGTATTTTATATATTATTCGGATTCCACCAAACAGTTCCGAATATCAGATTGAAAGCCATTTGTTGCGTTACTCTTATGTAAAGGCCAAATCAAAATTGAGATGTGCTCGTGTTTCTATTAAAAGCCATAGATCATCAAAATCAAATGGTAAATACCTACCTGTCAGCCAGCATTTGATATTATCCAAAATAAGCATGGGGGATTTATGTTGTCTTGTGCAAAAGAAATCAGTCCCCGCATCTTCCTTCACCTTGTTGCAATAGACGGCTGTAAGAGTGAGTCAGGCTCCAGAACATTCCGTCTGGGCCAGATAAGACTCTCTCAAATTGAATTGTCAAAGAGGGACAATATTTCAATAAAACTACAAGACAAGAGGAAACAATGAAATAGCATATTGCGCAGTCACATCCATAAAATACTGTGTATTATACTGTGTATGGTGATAAAGGGACTCCAGCCGATGATGTTTGAGAGGGTATTTATTTATTAAAACTATGACTGAAAATTGAAAAGTTATTCAATTATTCTTGGACTGGGTCAGAATTAGACTTTGTCTAGACTAGCTTCTTCATCCTTGTAATTTTCAATGTCCGAGTCCAATCAGTAGTCTCCTTTAATCTACATTCTCTAAAAATACACAGAGTGCCTCATCTTATACCATGCAGACAGAATCGCTCTGAAAATCCACACACTGGACCCATAATCCCATAAATTCGGTAATTGGATTTTTTTTTTTGGTAATTGGTTTTTTGGTTTGACTTTTTGATGAATGTCAACTTTTGTGGTTAAAAGTGAACAAGAGAAAGTTAAAGGGTCGTTTAAGGATATAAAGTACATAATATCTCCCAGAATCTTTCTGGATTGTGTCTCACAAAAATATATAGAAAAAAAGAGGCTTTTCATCTGATGACTATTAACAGGTGAGAAATAAACAGACATGAAAGACAGTTTTAAGGAAGTTATGGGTGTATGAACACACAAATGAAACTAAATATGACCATGCAAAGGTCAGGCAGGTTATATATTTTTTCGTTTTTGTGTGTACTTAACAACAGCGACAATTATTGAATATTGCCTGCAGACTTTGGATAAGGGTCTTAAAGCTTTAAAATAACACCTCCTGACCCAAATCTGTTTTTATAAATAAAACCACATGAACATCAAATCCACTGTGCTTCATAACAGCCAGAAACCTAAATCTTATTTACATCTCCACCATGGAGCCTGAGATTTAGTCTCTCAGTTTAGCATAGAAAGTGAAAGAGAGAGAGAGAGAGAGAGAGAGAGAGAGAGTGAGAGAGAGAGAGAGTAAAACAACATTAACATTGTTTTTTTTATTTCTTGGCAACTGTAAACAGCCTCCAGAACTATATTACTTATCAACAAAGATCTTTTAATGTTAACACAATAATAAGAGTAATTGATAATAAATTTTATATTTTAAATTCTTAAATCCTAAATATTGCTTAAATCTTTAAAGAAGGTGTGCTAGTTTTACTTTTATAATGAAAAGGGTAAAATTTACCAAGCACACTGAAGCAATCTCATCCTGAACCCCGTCTTCATACAAACATCACAGTCTCGCTGTCACTCGGTTGCCATGACAGCTCATTCTCAGAGGGCATTTCCCTTTAATTAGAAGGAGAACCTCGGCAGAGGCGCGAGCCACCTCTCCCTGAATATCTTAAACACATCAACGAGGAAGCGCTCAGAGGACTGCGTGATTATCTCTGGACGCCATCTAATTGCACATGATTATATTTTCTGCATAATGGCTGTCTTATTCAATGCCCTAGAATCAAGGGTGCTAATATTCAAGTTAAGTACCTAGTTCATTTCTCAGAACTGATAGAGAAATCAGGCTCCAGTGGGGATTGAAGAAAAAATGAAAAGTAGGAATTAGAGAGAGGACAATGAGAAATAAGATGAATAATAGCATAGACACAGGCAAATATAGCTTGATGAAAAATGATAGTGAGGGACCAAGAAAAACAAATTATCAACATGATAAAAAGAGGCAGAGAATGAAGAAGGAAGTATCATAATATTTTATGATTTTCTGCTTCATATTTGACAATCAGTAAACCTTAACATCACAGTCATTTTTCTAAAAGCCTGGAAATTTGACAATTACCCTCCACAGTATGTAAAGTTTGGTGCTGCATCTTTAATTAGTTAAACAGATGTTTCACATATATCAGCTTTTTCTAATGTAGTTTTTCTTTACTTAAACAATACCATATGGCAACTTTGCACCACAATGCAACTGCAATAATGCAAGATGACAGGAAATTTCTTAAGATAATGACACCATATATTTATGTTGGGAGTATTTTTTCGAACATAATTGTGTTTAATACACATTTAACACAAACGTATTTAACACGATTGTGATTTATGCTTCATGTGTTCAGAAGAAATTCGGGCAGCTGTATTCTAAAAAAAATAGAGTCACATGACCTTCACCTGTAAAAGCAATATCGAATCAAGAATAACTAAGATCCTCTTCGTTTTAGTTGGTAAAAGTCCACTTCATAAAATCAGCCAATTCATAAAAATAATTGTATACTTTTAAAGAGAAAAAGGTTTCGATTGTGGTGTGACAACATTTTCATGTTATTTTTTTATTTTATTTTGTTATCCCATAGCCCTATCCCATTCTCTCTAGGCTGCGAAAATGACCACATATGATCTTTATCCTTTCCTTTAAAATAGTTTTCCAACTTTTTAAAGCCGAACAGATTTCTGATGGCCTTTAAGCACTTACTGAACAGTAAAGCCCTTTCCAGGACGCTTTTCTTCGCTTCAGGGTGACAGATTCTTGAGAGGGAATGGTGGTCTTAACGTGGAACATCCAAATGGGACACCTCATGGTGTGAGCTTGAGCCAATGCTATTCCAGGCTGCTCCTCTGAAGAGAGCAGGAATGACCTACATAGTAAATGATTATCCTTTCATACGTCTCTGACTCTCCTCTATCCCTCTATTCTGCTGGGGCCGTGAGGAGCACAGGGGCCACACTCCTCAGCTTCACTGGAGAGGACAGATAAAAGGCCTTCCACTTCAAACGAATCCCCTCACCCTACACACACAAACACACACACACACACAGTTTCTCTCTTTTACACACACAACACACTTGCTTCTTCATTCACTATCTCAAACTCGCTCTCTCTCACCCCAACTTTATCTGTGTCTTCTGTTCTCCACATTTCTCACTCTCTAAATCATCTTTAGCGGGATTTTATGCTTTTCTTCTATAACTTCTATCTCTACCTCTTCCCTCTATACCTCAGCTTTAGCATTTTCTCACTTAAGATTTTCGAGATTCTCTAGATTTGTGAGATTTTCACGATTCTCAAGATTTTCTAGTTTTCTCTCTAATTTCTGCAGGATATAGTATGTGCACATTACCTGTATGCAAGCACAGAATACATGAATGGCCTATTACATTTGCTAAAATGCACTATACTCTGTCCCACAATGCAATACATATACAGTAACTTTCCAATGTGATGAACTAACTAGTAATAAGCCCATCTGTGTTTAGTCTTCCTTTAAAATATTTAGGCAAAAACTTACGGCAAGAAAAGTTTATACACAATTGGTTTTAAATTGTAAAATAAATGTGTACTGTATTGCAAAATGCAGACTGTTTCACATATTATTTTTTTTAAATAGCAGGCAATATACAGAATACTGCTCAGTACACACTGCGAGTGGCAAGTCAGTATTTAATTGCCAACAGCTTCTCTTATCTCCCATTTCTGAGTTGTACTGTTTCTCTTGCTCTACCTTTGTGTTTACTATTGGTTGATTGAGTAACATCTCTGTTGTACGGTACGCAGGCTGAATTGGTCTCTTTTCCTATTCCTGTTGTCTCAATTCTATAAATAGCATTTCATCAGCTAGCTGGGCAGACCACTTTGCTCACAGTGAGATAAAAACTTTATTCACTGCCCAAGAATTACATATTCCCACATGAGACTTTTTCATAACAGTTAACCCATTGCATTTTAGCATTACCTCAGTTTTAGCATGGGGCTCTGTGGATGTCATTCTGTAAGGTAAATAAAAGGCACAAGGGTAGTTAGCAAAAGTTATGGATGTGATTTTTTGTTTCAGATTTTAACCCTAAGAAGATATTAAGTTAGTTAAGTAGACATTAACGGTAAGTTTATGCTATTAAGTGGTATTAAAATGTGCTAGCATCTGCTTAAGTATGACGTTACTGTAGAAAGACAAATAAATAAACTGTTCCTGTACCAACAATACACAAGCGTGTGCAGGTGAGACACAGGTTATGTAAAAGGAGAACTCCTCATGTCTCAGTTCAACGACCCCACTCAAAACATTCAAAGAAAAATAAAAATCAACAGTGAGGAACAGAAGGCTGACAGCATCATGACTACAATTCTAAAACAAAAGAGGACAAAAAGATGTTTTTTTCTTTTCCAGACTGCTTACTTAAACTTCTCTGTGTAATACATATATATAGATAGGAATTGCCTTAAATTCCTTCATACCGAAAGACAAAGCAATTTAGACAAAAGATTCAGAAAAAAGTCTACATTAATTGGGCTACATTAATTGGGTTTTGCTGAATGCAGTACATGATGTGGTTTGGAATGGTTTGTTAATGGGCATAATTGCTTAACAGCCCACAAAACAGATCTTAGCTCAAACAACATGTTTCATTCTCAAAAATACAGAAATGTTGCCTCTCTCATTTTTAACTTTTTTTTTCATTTCGTTCTCGCTCTCTGCCAGTTACATTTTTCATGGCAGCATTAACTGTCCCTGAAATCTGATGAATAAGCCAACATCCTGCTAAGCCGGTTAACTGAATTTAAAAAATGAGTCATATTTTTTAAGAACAGAAATGTTTATAGTGGTTATTATAATCTGAGGGTCATGATGGGTGTAATGCTTACAGGAGCATAAACTGAGACTGCTGATGGAGCAAAATTTATGTTATTAGTGGGCATTACCATGTTACACACCCTGTCTTCTGGAAAGCATTGTTCATTTTCAAACTACTGCCTGTGTGCACGGTGCACAAACCAACAACATGAAGGACAAAAATGATTTATTTATTCACCTGACTGCATTTTGTCACATTTTGTGATTTCACATTGATTTAAGCACAAAAAAAGCACTGAATCTCACCTTATGAGTTATAGAAGGTAGTGCAATTAAAAAATGCATGACTACACAAACCAATTTCCTCAGTTTGTCTCTTCCTAAAACATATAGCTACTACAAACAGCATTTCCTGCCCTAAGATTCAGAAGTAGAATTTTTTTGATGAATCGGTTAACAAAGGCAGAAATACATGGGTTATAGATTAGAATTAATTTAGAAAAAATGCTCACTAGAAAAGCAGTTGAAGCATGAGAAATGTTATAGTATAGTAATCATGACTGGAAGCATACAAAAATGTTTTTTTTTTAAATGTCATTAATAGAGCTTTGTTTCTGCAAGTTAGGCCTTGTGCAAGTATTCTGTAAGTATTTTGCCTCCATATTAATCGAGAACTATACAGGGGTTCAATGGAAGTGTATTTTCAGATGAACCAGAGTTCAGAAAACTGTTTACGTTGCATAAACTTTATATGACACATTGTCATATTATATTAAAACAAAAGTGTTAACTCACAAAGAAGTGTTACCTCACAAAGAAAGATAAAAAGAAGATTTCACACTTTCCTGGGAGAAAAGTTTAGTTGTTTCATTACTAAACTTTCAACTAGCAAGGCCTTTGGCAAGCAAGTCCACCTCAGGCAAAGAAGTTTGCTCTGGGGCATTCAATTCAAGTTAATTTCAACTCCTTTACATGCATGATCATTCTTAAAACAGAACAAACAACAAATAAAAAGCATGAAATGCCTTTGTTTTCTTTTCCCTTTTAATGGAGTTGTTTCAAATGTAGAGCGTCACACTAAAACAGTGTGAAACTGCAGGTTATGCACTTGAATGGATACCACACTGTTCTTTCATGTGAAGCGTTTAATGTACTGTAATAAATGGTTATGTTCTGCGGTTCTCATAGCGCACCTCTACGTTTTTGTTTTCTAATCAAGTAACCTCCAACATGGAATATTTTTTAAGGTCTGTTTTTTTTTCAGAAACCATGCCTCTCTCACCCCATGACTTCTGGTCTACTCTCCACCAAATAAATGAAAAGGAAGCAAAAAGACACGTTTCACATAGAGGACCACTTTCATCTCCGTCTATCTTTGACACAGTAATTACAGTACCCACTGTTTTCATTTCAAGAAATTTAATGTTTGTATTAGTAAGTGAAACAACAAAGACACAAAGTGCCCTTCATCATCACCAAATTATTAATATATCCAATATTTCCATAATTGCAATAATTCACATTTAGAATATAAACAATGAACACTTCTCCTCTCACCCACACCTTTAATGAACCACCCGTGCTTGTGTTTCACAAGGTTTGACAGTTCTGGGGATACACAGTGAGAAATTATGTAGTGTTGGTCTATATATGTATATATGCCCCACTATTATTGACAAAACTTACATGTTTTGATTATTTCCTCAAACAGGAGGTTAAAGTGCTAAAGCATTAACTTAAAAGGAATAAAAGCATTTAAAAAGAACAATCTTCTACACTTCTACACACAATTAAATGACAAGTTTCATTTAATTTTTGTTTGTCCCTTTAATCATATTGCTTAATTTATTATTGTTTAATTACGTAGTTAATGTTATTAAAAATAATCTAAAATATGTCATATTACACCCAGAAAAAAAGTATTCTGTCATTTGCTTTCCCTTACATTACTGCAAAAGTGTTTTTTACTGAAGACAAATAAATATTTTAAAGAAGGAGAAGCTCCTGCTTGGGAATCACTGAAATAAGAGAATCCCGGACAGAAAGCTAAATAAAGCCTTCATTTCCATGAATGTTTCTCACATTATGGAATGAGAAACCTCTAAATTGTTGCCTTGTAAAGCAGTATTGCTGCATTAAACTACATCAAATACAAATGATTTACTTGTCACATTGATTTTTTTACCGATCAACATTTACACATCACATAAAAACCCTAAAAGAACAAAAGTGTATTTAAGGTCAGACTTCTGCTCCTTTGCCTCTCTTTGTTTTTCTCCTCTATTGATCTTCTCCAGATACCTGAGCTGGGACTTCCTGCCCCTCTCCCTCTATTCAATATGTCGAGCAGTTCTACTGAGCACTTCCTTTCTACTCATGCTATGTCTGGATTCCAAGCAACAATAAAAAGCCCCATTGATTTTCTCCTTTTCTCTCCTCTGAAGGACAAATAAAGGGCATCTGCCCTGTGACTCGGTCGGCCCACAAAACCCATCAATCCAGGCCCACCCCTATAGCAGGTGTCAATCAGACCTGCCTTATGTGTGTCTCATTTAAGAGTGGGAGAGAACTCCATTACGGTAGTGACAGAATTAGCCGTACTTATCAGAGGTGCTACTGGGCTGAGGGACATATTGTTTGTTTACCGTTTCCACTGACTAATTTCACTATGAGAGAACAGTTTACATAGCACACACAATTAGTAAACACCCTGATTATCCCTCGGCAATGTCATTTAGAACAGGTGGTGGAAAAACGTTTTTTATGAAATACCAAGGCTAATGATCTTCCTTCCTTAGCTTAGTAATTGTCTAATTAATTTTAACACAAGCTAGACTTTTACTAGAGCTTAAAGATGAATAGAAATAGAAAGTATAATGCATTTTTATTCTGCTTTTATTCTAATATTTCTTAAATACAAAGATTTAGACCCATTTAGACCCATTAAACTGATAATCGCTGTATTATGCAATATCTAATTGAAGATTTCTCTGCTGTCTAATGTATCGGGGTAATTTCAGTGATTCAAATGCTTTATTGAAGAGATCTCTCCTTCAGTTCCCTGTGGAATTTATGTGAGATGGGCGAGAAATCTACACAGAACTGTGCTGAAGTGACAGTATAAATCAGTACTAATAACCCTCTGAATACCCCACATATCAGAGAAAAAAATGGAGCACACAAGTGCCGTTAGCATAATTGCCCTTTACTATCTATGGAGCGCTAACAGTCATTCAGGGGAGGATAGCATGCGTGCTATATCAAGGTTATAGAAAACCATCTAATCAACCTTTACTTACAGCTAAACATGAAATCAGGAGAAGAAACAAATCAAGGTTAACCACCAAATAACACTAATGAGTGGATAAGCACCACTCCAACAAGACAAACCATCCACTGACCTCTTCAGACCACTCAACTCTAATAGCAAAAGCCAATAAGAGGCCGCTGAAAATATTGTACAGTGACAGAGTAAAAAAATGGGCCCTGATAGGAGTGTTTCAATTAGTCGCTTATCTCAAGATGAACCTCCACATCTGCCTGTACTTAATTACATCAGCAAGATGTGGCCATGGGCAAAGCACAGGTTCCCATGGTGAGCAATCCTTTGAGGTAACCGTCTGTAGTGTGTGTGTTTGTGTGTGTGTGTGTGTGTGTGTGCGTGTGTTATGGGTGACTTTAAAGCAAGCTGTGGCTTATGCAGCCTATTTGATATTTCTGTCAATATTTACTCATCCTTTTCATTTTGAATCTTCAAAAAGTTTTTGTTCATTCAGTGACACTTCACAGATAACATCCTTCATGCTCCAACAAACAAATATTGAAAATATAATCCAATATAAATCCAAAAATATCCAAAAAGTCCATAGGATGTGTGCTATATTTAGCATTGTCTGATGTCAAACAATATATTTGTGTTCGGACTAATGATCCAATTTATTCATGTCAATTAAAAAAAGGCACACCGACACATTGTGCCACGTTTGATGTCAAATAACATTGAGTTTTATGTCTGTCGTAACTTCTATGAAACGATTTTTAATGAAAAAAATAGTTATAATGAAGGAACGAAAAAGATTTAAATAGCTACAATGGAGATCAGTGAAAAACTCATTTAATTTTGCTCTGCACCTCACCTCACCATTCAAAAAGTCTCCTTTGAGAAACAAATTAGCATACTTTTCTGAAATGATATGAGGGGGAGCTAATAACGACAGCATTCTCATTTATCAGCTAACTATTATCTTAACATAGACATTATGCAGATGTGGAAGCTTGGTTGTCACCTGTCACAACATGTGAATGGCAGCTACACAATAGTTCTAAAACCACTGCAAGGCTTTTTCTGAAAATGCATGAAGAATTTAGGGAAGTGACCTTGACATGGTGCCCAGCCTGCAGCCTCCTCAACATGGACAGTGGGTGGCAGTCAGTCCACCAACTCTAATCTGTAATGATAAATGACATATCCGTTCAGTTCGAAAGGTAAAGGATTAACATTGACATCCATTCATCGTATACGCATCCACAACATCAAACAGGGTCACTAAATGCTTCCAAGATAAACTCACATTGAACTTTTATTGTGTATTATCGATGCACAGTTACGCCTAGAAAATTTATTTGCAGCTTTGCTTACTAGAAGAATCATTTGTAAATGAAATGGAGTGAAACAAAAAGGTTAATGGCCATGCGGAAACTGCACCAGCATATAAATAGAGTAATATAGAGTAAGAGGTTGTAATAGTGAACAGAAAATTGATCGCGAGCAGTTTACATGCCTCCCACATGTATTCTAATCTTCTTCTCTGATTTTCAGCCTTACAGCTCCTCTCCATTTCTGTGGCGAGAGGACCACAGCCTAGAATTATGAAGAATGTTAGCAAACAGCGATTGGCAATACACAGAAATGTCAACAATAAGTTGATCTGACTGATTTGACAACTACAAATATATAAATAAAATATATAAATCCATCTTGCAGTGGTCTATTTAATTCATTTGGTAATGTAATTTCTGTAGACTACTTGCAATATAGAGTGGGGAAGCCATGTTGAAAATCTAGAAAAAAATCTTCAAAATATCATTTAAACTATGATGATGAACGATTTAAAAATAAAGCATTATCAAAAGGAAATATTTAGGATTGCACAATTGTACTATTAGTAGGTGACTAATTAAAATCAAAGTTGTGATATTGACCATGTTAACTCATTTGTACAAAAGGTCATATTGTCCGTGTTCCATTGAAACAAACAAGAGACTCTTTGGAATGTTCTCAAATCACACTGAGAAAGCATGAATCATCAGATAACAGACTTGTAGAGCCCATTCCAGCTCGAGTGCCTGCTGTCATTAAAGCAAATGTCCCAAATGCTAAAAAAGTACTGTAAATGTTTTTCAATTCAACTATACTCTATTTACTTGTATAACTATACAACTATATTTTTATGCTGCCGATATACACATTTACATATGTGATGGGGTAAAAAAATTAAACACTTCTGAAACTTGCTATACTGTTAAAAAAGAGACTATGACTAAAAATACCTTACACATAGCTTTAAGAAGAACAGGAACTTCACAAGTCTTCCACAGACTCCCATACATTTGCTTTCTTTCTGTGACAACACTAGAGGACTAGAGCAGGAAAGGGAAGGAGGCTCATTTATTTCTCCATGGCCTTGAGACATGGTGTTTATCGCAGGTCCTGGTGAAGAAGCATTAGGATGAAACAGCACCATGTGTTTTACACACAGACACAGAGAGCAAGGGCGAGGGCTTGACCTTGTGGCCAATTCATCTCACAGTTTGTTTGTTTTTCCACACAAAATGCCATCCTGAGTGCCAGTAACAAATAGCACCAGCAAACAATGCCATGACAAATATGCACTGAATTTCTTTGGTCAAAGACTGAAGCAAAAGTTAAGGCCAAAACGAGAGGGTAATGCACAAGGAAACACTATCTGTCACTGTGTCCCGCATGGCAAAAATGCCAACTTATAAATTGTTAGTTATATTCACATTACATGAATATACACTACAAAAACAAGAAAAAGAATTAGAAATAAAGGTAATTCAAAACACAAGTTATACAAAGCCTGCAACATGGTCCAGATGTAGACACAAGAAATGAACAGAGAGCAGATCTCCTTATTTGACACGGTGCTGGACAGGAAACACAGGTCATGCCGGCACATGCTAGGAAATCTTTTGTTTATACCACTCTGTCATTCTCTCCTCTTCTAAGCACTTAACTTTGGCCCTCATCTTGCTTAATACATATATAATCCCTGTGTTTTGTGTTAGACAGTTTAAGGTTCTGGAAACCATCATGTAAACTAAGGAAACATTCAGTTTTCTGCTTTAGCTCCTTTAACACCATATTTTCCAACTCTCACACTTCAGGCACATTGACAAACTTGACCGATTTTAGCAGTTATTTCACCTGGCAGCTAGCCGAGAAGCATGCGCTTGTTTTCCAAGATGTTAGCCTTCTATTCTACAGAGATCTTTTGCTCGCGCCCAGTTCTCACCTTGGTTGTGGGCCAGGTGAGTGATAACTCTCCTTCCCAATCGTGTAGAACTATACCCAAAGCTTGCCAAGTGGCATAAACTACAACAGACAGAAATACGACTCGCATCAACTTGCACTGATTGAACATATCTCACGGTCCTGTTTTTGTGTTAATCTTTGGTTGAATGGCTAGAGAGGAGATGTACCTGCTTTGTATTTCATATTGAACCTGCCTCCGTTTTTTTAATTGATTTGTTAATAAACATCCAACGTGTTCAACATCTGTTGTATTTGAAAAGACAGTTAGATGTAATTGCCCGCATTCTGTGCAAGGTTACTATTAATGTGCTAAAGTAAAGGTCGCAGGATGTTACAAGTATGATGTCGTGCTGCTTATGCTGTTTAGATGCTTTGAGTGGTTGATGTGTGAAAGTGGATTTGATCTTTTACAGTCACTTTTATTGTGCACAGTGTTTCAGGAGAATTGCCACCACAGTGCTGCCAGATGGAACAGTCTATACCTTTGGGTAGAGGTAACACATACACACATGGTATATCTGTATCTCACTGTCTGAGAGAAGGGTAAAGTGGTATATGTATTTCACACTTCATATAAAGGCCGGTTTAAAATACTGCATTGGATAAAAAAGCAGTATTTTAAACCAGGCCATTATATGTATGAATACACAACCAACACACTGACAAAGATGAAGCACCTGCAATCCAGTTTAAGCAGGCACAAATGTGGTGAAGTATTTAAATCAAGCCATTCTTTTCTGTGCAAACATACCTTCTTTCAATGTAAATTAGGATAAAGTATCATTCACAAAACCCAGTGCTATTTACTGTACCTGGTGGAATTAGCAGCAAACTTTTGCAGCCCACGAAATGTATGCAAAATTTTCATGGAATTTCATTTTTTAAAAAGTTGTTCGGCATTGAAAAATAAAGAAATATTAGGAGGGTTCTTTAGTCACGTAACAACAAAAGATAGTACATGCAAATAAACCACATTATTAGCGCACTTACTCTAAGTGGATACCCTTCCTGTATTCCTCTATGGCCGTACACAGTGAGTCCCCATCTATGGAGGAAGCCAGACTATTCCAGGCCAAGTTCCACCCACCTTGGATTACAAATGACACGGCTCTGCTGATGGAGGTGTCATCCAAATGACTCATGGTGACTTGCACAGTCAGCAAGGGTCCGTCCCGGCCTTGGCTCCATCCCAAACACAGCGAGGAGAGGAAATGAAAAAGGAGTGTGCTCACCGTGCCATCTTAGGCCCCTTGACTTGTTTTTGCAACTTTCTGATTGAGCCATTGTTTACATATTGCTATTTCATTTTTAATTAACCTTCTAATTGCTACTATAATACAGATGGGATAGGACATGACTGTACCTTCGAACACATTTAAGGTCTGACTAATGTCCAGTGCAACCTAAAGGAAGCACCTTTAAATGGGTCTACTGATCACAGCATTGGAATTTGTGCGTCCCTCTAATCCACTTCCTGCCCTTTTGTGTATAGAAAAGGCAGCTACACATTGTCGCTCTCCTCACTACGACCATCTGTTGTAGAGGAGTGTTCCAATTCCTCTCAGTTCTGCTGGTTTAAAAAAACCCTGAACCAAATTCAAGTGATTAACTAAAGTCATCGCATGAAAGATTTTTGTAATAAATTGTTAATTGGGTTTTGGTAAGTTAAATTCATGAGTTTTCCTGCTGTGACTCTTCTAAGGATCTTTTTCCAATCTCAGTATAACAACCTTACAGATCCTTTCCAAACGATTACCAACTGTCTGTTATTTACTTCACCGGGGTCTCAGGAGAGGACAACGCTGAGAAGGACATGGGAGGGGGTGAGCTAAAAGCTGAATCACAACATGCTGAATTGATGGAGACAGGAAAGAAACAAACACCCCACCAGGACAAACAGAGACTGAGAGTCCTTACTTGTCAAATGCGGCAGAACTGGTGTTTGCAGCCGAAGGATATCTAATATGAACGTCTCTTCTTTTGAAAGTTTGAACTTCCTCTGTCCAGACAGTTATGAACAACCTCCGGCTACGACTATTGGCCGGCGTGAGGAACAGCGTTGAGGAAACCAGACATGGTTACCTCGCCCTTTTTTCTTCCGCTGTCTCCTGGAGAAATAAAAGAGAAAAGTCTGGTAACCGACAACCTGTCTTTCTGTGTTTGCATGCTCTTGAATAATTTATAGGGCCCCGGTTTCCCTGGAACCACAAACATGTTCGGCTTCTTTAATGCTTCATCTCCCACACTGAAGCTTACCATAGAGATGAAGAGGAGGAATCCGGAAAATCTGCCGTTCCTTGGCAAATCCTCGGAATAAAGTGTCGATAAATACCATGTTAGCCCTAAACGCTTGTATTTGCTGACCAGGCAAAGTGAGTATTGATTTCTACAGTATATCTAATAGAGGACCGGTATATCTGATAGTGCAGCTACATCACATCAACAAGTAGCTCTATCTCTGTCGTCGTAATGATATAGTTTTCATATATATGAAATTTAAACTTGAGCCAGGTAAATAATGCCATTGGGTTTTATTCATTACACATGAGCTGAACAAATGTCTGTGGAAATTGCTTGTAAAGCATTTCTAACTCCACAATTTGTCACATTTTTTGACAAAGACCCGCTGTGTGAAAACTAAACTAAAACTAAAATGTATATAAATGTATTTATATAATGTAAAAAATATAAGGCATAAAATCATTAAAAAGTCTTTCAGAAAAAAGTTATTTTGATCTGGGCATGCTGGTCAGTTTGCTAGTTTGAAACGCTCTTTTCAGATGGTCAGGGTTGGACGCTGGCCCACCAGCTAAACAAGCTGAAGGCTAGTATAGCCAGGCTGGGAGACTAGATAGACCAGCGTAAACTAGGTAAGTCCAGCAGATCAGCTTAAGATAATGTGATGCTAAATTCAGTACACATCATTTGAATGAATATTCTTGTGTATCTCGAAAGACCAGGCAGTAACCCAAGGGCTTTCCAGTCATGGAGTCTTAAGGGTTAATCTTATATTCTTCTGTCCATAAGTGTATCGTTACTCATTATCTGGCAGGCAGCTTTACATAACACCATTCTGTGAATCACAGAGCCCACATGGAAGAAATGAGGCGAGATGTCACTTAGCCTTTCACTTCTGAGAGATTGAGAGCCAAAACAAGCCAGACAGAGACACTAGATCTTCCACTCTGGATGGGGAACTACAATCTCTCCATCATTTCTCCTCCGTTTGTCACATTTATTCTTTCCTACAATGTATGATTTTTGTCACAAATTTTGAGAATTGTAAAAGATTTTCTTATATCATAACAGACAACAAAAAATGTATTCTCAATTCCTAGTCAACACTGGCAATCCTGATCAAAGTCTTGATTTGAAGATTTGGGATCGCTTTACGTTTTAGAATAGAAGTAAACATATCAAAACTATGGAATAACACAAATCAAACTGTGGGAATAATGTTGCGACCAAAAATAAAAAAAAGTTAATTTTAGTGTCTTTAAAGTAGATACCCTGTAAAAAATGTATTTTTGGCATCTTATAAAGCAGCTTCTTGAGACATCACCCTGAGATGATTTTTAAACATTATTGAGGGATTTCTCATCTGTGCTGGGCTCTTATTGTCTGCTTTTCTCAATATTCATTCAGTTATGTTTTTGTTTAGTAATTAAATAACTTAGATTAATGCTGTCATAATTATGTTTAATAAATAATAAATAATAGTTTTTTGTCTACAATGCTAACTTCAAACACGGAAACATACAGCAAAAAGGGATCTAACGGGTGACAGCTGATATTCATCCAGTCTTCCGGACATTTATGCAAAACCTCACTGGGGTAAGATCGTACAATCTGACAAGCAGCAATCGTAAAGGACAGAAAGAGAAAAATCACATACAGTGTGCACTGGGCTTTAGAGTGGAACCAGATCATATTTAAACATGTCCACTTGATTGATTAATCGCCTCTCCTGTGTGGATCCACTCCCTGCGTTACAACCCAACGTTCACTGCATCCATCATGCTAATGGCCAGTAACCGCTAGCAAAAATGTAAATGGCCATTATGGTTCAGTAAAGTCACTGCTGATGCAGGGGATTTCTCTCGCGACAGTGTGTGTGCGCACGGTGGGAGTTTACGTGTGACTGGCTGCTGTAGGCTAATCACGTCACATGTATCTTCTCTGAATCCATATTGATTAGTTTTGAGGAAAGAGGACACGCAGGGGCCTACTGGTTTGACAGGTGTCCTTGGCACAGGCCTGTTTCATTTTGGCTGAGGCAGACCGAAAGAACAACCCTTGAGAGAGCTTTGATGGACGCGCCGGTCGATAGCGGCAATGCTGTGGATGTCAGGGGTGAACAGGACAAGCCACATGCTGCCCATCTGCCAAGATGCGCAACCACTGGGGTACTGTTATATAAACACTGGGCCTGCACAGATAATTGAAATAAAATCAAAGTCGCAATATGGCCTAATGCAATAAATAATTACTGCAATATGTGACCACTTTGGCTCCAGAAAGCATCACAAAACATGACCACTGTGGTTTTACAAAGCGTGCCAGGTTCCCTTTATTTTCACATTTACGTAATTCCAGAAAGCCAGTACAATTTACTACACAAATCAAATGTAATGCAAAAACATTGGGTTTATTGAACAAAGGTTTATAGTTTAGCCTTTCACCAGATTAAAATTAGGAGTAAATTTAAAACTGTATTTAACTGCAACTGTATGTAACAGATACACAAGTGCCCAACACATATACAGAAGCAGGATAAGATTGCCTGGTGTCTAACTCCCTGGTGAAAATCAAGTTTTATGGGGTAAAAATATCAATTGGTGGGACTTTATGGGGGACTTTAACAAAAATGAAACCATTTCCAAGATATCCAAGGTATATTTAACAATAAAGGTGAGTAAACAATAAAAAAAAATTTCATTTTAGAAATTGGAAATGGGTTATTATTAATAATAATTATTCCTTTATTTACACACACATATTAAAAACGAGAGCTTTCATTTTGGTGTGATTTATGCCTGTTTGTTGTTCTAGCCTTGATATCCAAGCAACGGCAATAAAATGTGAAATGATTATTGTATAACATTGTAAGATTTGACATAGTAATATTTCTTAATTTGTTTTTTCAGTTGTTGTACAGGGAAGTTCTTTGCATACACGTACAGCCCACCTTGTACATGAAAAAACACACACTTTAAGTTTGCAGACATGGAAAAGGTCCCTCCTGCAGAATGGTTGGATTGGGCTTGCGTCTCAGCGGCACGGCTGCGGCGAGTTGATTATGATGCATTCCACGACTCTCTTTATTACGGGGATATGCGGCAATGATGCAAGCCGTTCTTCCGTGAAATTGAAGAACTGACACACTATGTTTACCCTCTCTATTTTCATCTCGTATTCTCTCAGCCTGGCTTTCAGTTCAATATCAAACTGGAAAGTGGTCATTGCCATATCTTACTTGCTTTCTGCTTTTTCGGGAGGCCATTTTGATGGGCATTCGCTCATCGACTGTTGACTGCCCTTTCTTAGAATCAATCTAACCTTTAGACAGGCAAGTCTTTATGGCTGGCTAGCTTGAGAGGGGTGCGTTGTGCTGTATTGTGAGAGTGGAAAAAACCCACCTCTTTTGACAAGACAAGAGATTCTCTGTGGAAACAGAGGTAGAGTTTCAGGAAAGGCTTGTCACTGGATATAAACCCAGTGGAAATGGGACGCAACGCAGTCGAACGGCTGGCTCCAGAAACTTGTGGATGTCTGCAAAGAATGTCGCTTGTTATTATTAACATGTTTGCCGTATATCCTTTAATGTGACGTTATTTCGAAACATTAATCTGATGGATAATCCTTCAGAGACAGAGTCAGCCCCACTTGAAAGCAATAGCATTTGTTTCTCATTCACAGCCTCAAATTCACAACTTCCTATGATTATTACACCAGCCTCTAATGTAAAATAAAATATTACATGTGTACATTTACATAATATGAAAACACCTAAGAGAAGTTTTAAGACACCTCAGTAATTTGATTAAGACACCTGAATCGCCTCAGATATTACAGTAAAATGACAGAAACATGACTTTGGTCATTATTTGTTGAACTGCTATTATAATCAATAGAAAATACCTCTATTTTAAACAAAATTCTGTTATGCAGTTAATTGGGTTTTGTAGATAACAAGTGAAACAGCACATTTAGTGTCTGGTTGTTGTT
Source organism: Botia kubotai (assembly GCA_036877585.1). Lineage (NCBI taxonomy): Eukaryota > Metazoa > Chordata > Actinopteri > Cypriniformes > Botiidae > Botia > Botia kubotai. Next base: position 31,058 of record JAZGTI010002533.1, read on the forward strand.
GTTTTTTTTTACCACTGAACACAAAAGTAGCACATCTGTTAAGTGAAGAAAATAAACAACGTCAGTATTGATGTACATGAAATATTACAAGACACTTTTTAAATGTTAGTGAAGCACAAACGTCACAGCACTATGATTTCTCAACTTTAAACAATTGGCAGCAGTCTTCATAAAATATAAAGGAAAGTGTTGAAAGTGTTATGTTTAACCACGTCTGTCAAAAGCATTCGGCACAAGAACATAACTTGCCAACAGATTTCATTGCATAACACACAATTCCGTCCAAAGAGATTATGTTCAAGGAACTGTTTCTCAGTGTTATAAATTGGTTCCTTGTGCTTGTTCAGCTATTAAACAGTCTCTTCAACAATAACAACAACCCAAAAGACAGCTCTCATTTATTTCAACTGCATCACCATCGTCCAACCGCAAACCACTGAAACAAAGCTGACCTTAAAAGATGACCTCAGCCCTTAATGAACATGTGACACGCCTTGAATGATGAAAATCTGCCCTCAGCAATCTCTGTCCTGGCGTCCTAAGTGATCACTTACATGGTCTTTGTGCAGAGAAGCATTAAGGTGTGACTGACTCTCTCTCGCCTTTAGCAGATCAGTCAAGAGTCTGATGGCTCTCAATGCCCCTGTGCTGTTATTGAAATTCTGCCTGACGTGTTTTAAAATCGGCTCTTTCCCTCAAGTTTCTCTTTACAACTTCCTTCTTTTTTCTTGTACTTTATTTTGCCCACTTTTCAGGTCCCATCAGCCCAGAGATGAAGAAATGCTTTTTCAGGCGTGTGTGTGTGTGTGTGTCCATCAGAAATTCTTTTCTTCTGTTCTATGTTCTTTGCCCTATTTTTCTTCCATTAGACTTAATCCCTCCCGGATGTGATATCTTACTTTATGTTTTTGTCTTTTCAACATTTTCTACTACAATTAAAGTGTACAGGAAACTCTTACTCTTGATAGCTAAGTTTATTTTGATATGGAATCCAGGAACTTTGCTAGGGATACTTTACCTAGTGATTCCATCTGCTAAAATATACAATTTTAGAGGGTCGTAACAAGAGGAATACATTTTTTGTACTTTTTATGAATTGCACTATAATGTGTCTTAAATATAGAACTCAAAACTTTCCACACCAGTAAACTAAGTAAAGGCCACAGAGTTCATACCATAGAAGAGAAAGAGATTTATAATATATAGTTTTGAAAAATGTCTGAATTTAGAAGAATAGCTGCGTTTACTGTACTATAAAGACACAGAGGAATTACTTTGTTGGGATTACTTTCAGAGCTATCTTTATTCACATGGAAAAAGCAATAAAATTCCTTAACAACCCTCAATAGAGTAATGGTTCCTTCAACTCCTTCTGTCTTTTAAGAATTTCATGTATAGTACCTGTACGTAACAGTGGGTCATGTACATCCATCTTCGTGATTGTGAAACTGCAGCACACAAGCTTAGAATAAAAACTTTATTGTCCTTTGGACATTAATATTGTTATTGTTATCTTTATTGCTATAGATACAGATATAGGCCTTAATTTTTCAAAGCACAGGTACTAGCAGTCCCGGCAGGGAATCCTGGCTGTGTGCAGCACCTGCTGTTTTTAACAAAGCCTTTAAGAGAATGGATTGTCTTGTTAACATGTCACAGCGTAATGCAGCCATGGCAAAGCGTTTGTTATTGAATGATGGGGCAAAGCAAATTAAAGTCTTAAAGCAGGGGTTCCAATCCGGCTTCTGGAAGGCCAGTGTCCTGCAGAGTTTAGCTCCTCAGTGGCCCGGGAATGAGTTTGGACACCCCTGTCTTAAAGGGTACAGAACAAAAGTGTAAGAAAGTTAGAAAATTTTCATATGAAAATATACTACAAAAAAAACATACTAACATTTTAAAACGGACTAAAATTTACTATTTATGGCACATTTCTAGTTATATTGTAAATGATTTGTTGGTGCCTGTTATAAAAAAGTTTTTTTTTAACCAAAACCAAAATCTTCCTCAGTTGACATTACATGGGTCTTGTGAGCTCAAGAATCAGGAATGCCAATCAAAAATATATTTTTTCTTTTCAAAATCATGCTCACTCTGGCTTTATTCTGGTATGAAACACCTTTTTCATAATTCAATAAAAATCAACCTCCATCCAGGATTTTAAACATGCCGTTAAATATTCCATTTCACTCAGAAATTGTCATTCTGGTCATCAAAGTCACATTATGATAATAAAATGGGTTGCAAACAGCTATTTAAGTGGACTTTAAACAATAAAAAAAAATGTATGGCGACTGCTGCGATGTTTGAAGCATTTTGTATACATCACGTGAACGACATCTGCCCTGATATTTTTGACAGTTGGAGTCTGTTCATACATAATGATGAGATCCTCAAAGATTAACAGGCAGACAGCCGCTTCACACATCTGTAAGACTGGAATACAGACAGACAGATGATTGGGCAGGAGAAAAGGATGCTGTGGAGAAAAAGGAAGAGATAAAGGATGTCACAATGCACGATAGAGAGAGAAAGGGAATGTAGCAATGGCACGTTAACAGAACTCATCCAGGGCTGGAGATGGTTGGCTGGCTGATCAGGGGGATGAGAGATGAAAGGGGCCTGCGTTCTTCTCTTTGACTGTCTGTGTATGTGAGATACAATGTGACAGCTGAGCGAAGCTGGAAGGCCAGAAATGAATTCACAAACGCTAGCCGGAAGGACAAACGCTGGGTTAGAAATGAACGGGTGGGGCTGGAGAGGTGTGTAGGAGGAGAGGAAGGAGAGGGATCCCAGCAGTCATTCACATCCAACATCATAAATCAATTATCATTGTATTATCATCAACTGTCTTTGTGGGTATAGTTCTGTCATCATTTACTCACCCTCAAGTTGTTTCAAACCTGTATAAATTTGTTTGTTCTGTTGAACACAAAGGAAGATATAAGAATGTTTGTATCAAGATAGTTTTAGGGCACCTTTGACTTCCGTAATATTTTTTTCCTGCTATGGAAGTCAATGGTGCCACAAAATTTTTTGGTTTACAAACATTCTTCAAAGTATCTTTTGTTTTCAACAGAAATTTGGAACAACTTAAGGGTGAGTAAACGATGACAGAATTTTCATTATTCTGTGAACTATCCCTTTAATTTGTTTATGTTTGTTTATGTATCTTTAAAATTAGTTGTTTGACTAAAACAGGCATTACGATATTTAATATATAAATGATTTTTTAGACATTCCAGCCTTTTGTGATACAGCACTGTGATATGATCAGTCTTGTTAAGAGTAAAAAGACGAAATCAGTGTCACCTCTTGTGCAACCTCTGCCATGTTTACATTTCTTATTTATTCATTCCTACAGAAGGGCTTGGCATTCTGACACATTCATAAGGAATCATAGGCAACTGAGACTCGGGGGTCCAGAGCGGAATCAATTTAAATGTGTTCGACGGGTGATGTGATTCCATCGGAGTCTGGACCTGGATGCATGACGGTCTGGGTTTGTGTTGCATCAGTAATTTTAATAAAAATACCATTTCTATCTCAGCATGGTTCTAACACTGTGGACAGGCACAGCTGAAGCTATACGAACCTATTAGGGTTTTATTTTTCTCCAGGGTCGGATGCAGAAAACAGGGAAGAGGGTGTTAATATCTCTCTCTTTGCTCTCCTGAGGGAAAAAAAACACAGCAACCCACATTTGCCTGTTAAAAATAACCGCACCCCACTGCAGGGACAAACCTATATACAGCAACTGTGCCCTGATGCTGAGAGTTTGCCCAATTTAAAGCTCACTTAGCTCCCGTAAGATCACACCCTGCCTGCCTCCTCTGCTGTGAATACTAGTTCCTGTATAGATCCCAATTGAAATAGCCATTTAGTTTGCAGCAGCCAATGAGAATGCACTACTCTAAAAACGGACCTCCCCCTACGCTCTTGACCCCGGTGAAATGCATCACAAATGCAGAGCATGTGAAACTTAGTTTCTGATTAAAAATGGAACGCACTGGAAGTCATAAGGGGAAATGTTTAAATAGCAGTGCACTACGGCGCACATTAATTACAGGAAGTGGAGCTGTCGCGACTGACGTTGTGGGATTCTCTCTCTTCTTCATTGCACTTTGCCATTACTGAGTGAACTAATCTGGGCAGCCAACTTTATCATGATTGGATGAGGATGATTTATCGCTGTCAAGTAGAGAGATGGGAGGGGAACCCCTGCTCTTCCACTTTCAGCTCCTGAGAAGAAGTGGATGAGAGTCAAAGCAACAGGCTTTGATATATACAGGGGTTGGACAATGAAACTGAAACGCCTGGTTTTAGACCACAATAATTCATTAGTATGGTGTAGGGCCTCCTTTTGCGGCCAATACAGCATCA